>JAGGAR010008192.1:0-15046 GCA_017657315.1 Termitomyces sp. K1Ag
GGGGAGCGCTACGCGGAATTGTCACCGACAATGGTCCACCGATTCTTAAAGCAATGAACTACCTAGCAAAAAAAAACAATATCAATCACATTTGCATTTCCAGTTACAATAAGTGTGCTGATGGCATTGTAGAGTGATCCCATTTCGATGTGCGACAAGCGCTATTCAAAGCGGCCAATGGAGACGAGTCGCACTGGAGCGAATCAGCATACTCAGTTTTCTGGTCTGAGCACGTTACAGTCTGCAAGTGCACAGGTTGCTCTCCCTATTTTGCAGCAACAGGCACTCATCCATTACTTCCCACCAACATCATCAAAGTGACATACTTGCAACCGCTGCCCAATTCTATATTAGCAATGACAGATCTTATTGCCCGATGCATGATTGACTTGCAGCGACGACACAATCATCTTGAACAACTTCATAGTATTATATTTGCCAACCACCACAAAGCTGCTATTTGCTTTGAGGAAGAGTTCCCCGCTACGATTCGAAATTATAACTTTACCAGAGGTGCGCTCGTACTCATGCAAAATACAAAAATTGAAATGTCACACAACCAAAAGATGGAGCCCAGGTATCTGGGCCTGCTCGTAGTCATTGCCCGCAATTGTGGTGGCACATACATTATTTGCGAACTTGACAGGTCCATACTTCATCGATCAGTTGTGGTGTTCCAATTGATTCCCTACTTCCCGTGCATGCAAATTCCACTACCTGATACCGCACTCGATATCGACACCACTAAACTCAGGGACCTTGAAGAATCAGAATTAGAAGACGATGACAAACTTCCCGACATTAGCACTAGCGATACCAACAATTAAATCCTCAGCATGCGCAATATAAAATCCATCGATACAATTTTGAAAAGCCAGTGACAAGCGACAATATATTCAGAACTATCAATGTACATATAAGCGACCAACAAAGAAAAAGTAAACGACCAGCAAAACAAGAGAAAAACCCAAAAGATACGACAAAAACAAAATAAAGTGACAAAAACACAAAAACACCGCTAAGTTTCTTTACTGTACCAAAATACTTATGATCTTGTAGTATAGTGAAGCCACAGTGTTTCCTTGCCTTGTGCACCCTTTGGGGTTACCGCCATGATGATTTACTGAGCGCTAACCTCAAGCTACATATCTTGAAGTGACAGCAACAAAACAAAACAATTTATTCTGTTAAGTACATACATTTTACTTACCAACTACTATACAGACTATCAACAACAAAAAACAAAAACCAAGCACTACCAACAAGGAACTTCAAACTTCATTCAAATTTTACTTATGACTTCTGGCATGGGAGGGGGAGGAGAAGCAGTCTTAGCGACTGCAGGAGTCTTAGCTGCAGGAGGTTTACTCAATGCAACAGCAAGGACAACAGGGGTAATGGGGGTCGTTGGTTTGAAAGGGGGAATTTCCTCGATGGGCCGGATGACGTGCTTGACAGTGGTATAACATGATGCAGGTGAAGCCTTTCCAATCAGCGCAGGACTAGCAAGAGGCTTTGGAGTGACGGCAGGCATAGCAACAGGAGCAGCAGCAGGAAGAGCTTTGCTGCTCACTACAGGAGCAGAAGCCAACTGCTGCTCAACCTTGATCTTTTTGATAGTGTGCATGCATTTTTTGTCATTGCTCAACTCAACCATTTCCTTGGACTTGACCTTGCGCTTCCTGGTAGCAGGTGCTGACAAAGCTTGAAGTTCCATGTACTGAAAAGATAAACCTTGACAATGCAAGAAATTCTGTGCAGCTTGAACCAAAGCAACATGATGCTTGATTGCCACTGCATCCTTGGGCTCCTTCTCATGCTTTTTTCCAACTACAATGCCTTGATGCATCCACCCTTTTGATTGTGATAGGCAGAAGGCACAAGGCCACCCACACTCAGGATACCAACAAAATTGGTTGATATTCCTTGAAGTACAGTGGTTGCACTAAAAGAATGTTAGCACAAACAAAAAAAAGAATGAAGTTCAACTCACCAGGCCATTAATTGTGAGGGACTTGAGACACACTGATGGGGCATTCAGGACCGCTGAATTCTTGCCTAGAGAAATCTTCATACCCTCTGGCCAATCCTTGTTATCCTGTGTATAGGTTCCATCCTTTGGTTTTGGAAAAATTGCTGCCAGTTCAACGTTTGTGAACTAAAACAAAGTCAGCGTGACAAAAGAAGAAGCGCTTAAACTTACCATGTAAGGGATATCACTGAATGAGGACAGTTTGGGCTTGGAGACCTTGGACTTCTTTGTCTTAGTTGCTGCAGGTGTCTTTGCCTTTCCTTTCTCCTTTGTCGGTGGCTTCACCACAGGAGTCACAGCTTCCGCTTTGTTGTTGTCATCCTCAGCCTCAGTTTCTGCATCTAAAATATCAATTTGTTCCTAAAAGACAAGTTAGCGCTGTTAAATAAAACAAGTAGCAAGACTTACATCGTCTTGGGGACTTGTCGTCTCTGGCTCCTCTACCACCACCTGAGGCAGAGGAGCGGCCACAATGTTGGATGGACCGGCAACAGCCGGTACCACCACATTGGAGCCCAAAACAGTAGTACTGGCAGTGGGGAAGCACTCAAAAGTCAAACCCTTGATGGCTTTGATTGTGTTCATGGCCTTCTGGACATGGCCCCATCAAAATATTAGCAGCAAAAAAGAAGCAAAGTGACAAAAAGGACTCACTATGTATTTTTTGTAGGGCTGCACCCAAGGTTGCTTAAAGAAGCACTGCCAGAGCAGTGTGCCCACACGCAACTCAAACTCGTCCTTCCACAACACATCAGGAGCTTGAAGCTTGCTCCAAGCACAAAGAAGATTGCCAATAGTAATAAGAGTGTTTTGGCCATGCTCAGGGTCCCTTGTGAGATGAAGAACATTGTGTGTGATTGGCAATGCCTGAATAACAAAAGTCTGCATGGCGATCTTAGTCTTTGCCGCCTTGGTCGCCTCTTGCTTAAAAGGGGTCATAGCATGGAAGAAATTAAATCTGAAGTTCAAAGTCAGCAAGCACAAAAAGAAAATAAAATGGTGACACACAAAAACGAAAGTGTGACAAAAAGAGCAAGAAAAAGAGGGAGCTGAGAGAGGAAAGTGAGCACTTAGAAGGGGTCTTTTACAGAGGGAACAAAGATAAAAATAGGTGCTTCTTCAGGCACCGAAGAAAGAAGATCAAACATGAGGTGGATCAATGTTGGTCATAACGGCAGAGATTGACTGAGGACAGTCAAGATTTAAGTTGGGGGGAGGATGATGAGCCACTGTCAGCGCTGGACACGTATTTTTTCATTTTTCTTGACATTTTGCTACTATTAGACATGACATGTCTGTCACATGACCATGCATGTGACTTTCATGTGATTGGCCAACGGGCTTTTCTTGCTGACTGAAATTTTGGAGCTTGGGTTGGAGCTGTGCTGGAGCTATGGATATTTTAAGCGCTCTCTCCACTTGTCTATTATGTTTTATAGAGTGCTTTCCTTATAGGATATGCCTGACTCCACAGCATTTTAGGTATATATAGCCTTGATTGTGTAGTATAATGCCAGAATATAGCATACTGCTGCCCCTACACACTAGTGAGCTCACTGCTGTAAGAGTGCACTCATCATTTTCCTCATTCTCAATGCATTTTTTGCTCTGAGAAGTGCATTCTATGTGTTTTTGCTGTCATTGGTGATTTAAGTGCACATGCTCAATTGCCTTTGATTGTTTGTGCCTGATTGGCATTACACTTTGATTATCGGGTAGTCAGCAGCTAGTGCTCAGTTAGCACTGGTATTAGCATTTACATATACATCTGCACTTGCATTTGTTTGTTTTTGCCACTGTTCTCATTCTATATTGCCCTGCACATGCAAGTCCTAGACGAGTGCTCATTTTCATTTGCTACTAAATCAGAGTTTGTTGCTGCTTAAAGTCCCTTCTGCGTAACTTTAGGTTCCCAGCGTGCCGACCAACAAGAACTTTCAAGCACCAACAGAACCAAGTCAAGCACTGACACATCTGAGCGACAGGTTTCACTTCAGTCATCCCAAGATCAAATCTTACATAATCCTGCCCACGTACCTGCTGTTGCTGTTGCTGACAAAAGTTCACTTGTTGCCAGCGGATTGTAGAGCACTAGCGCTATAGTCAATATTATATCCGACTTGTAGCAAATTTCTGGCACTATCTTATAGAACCACTCTTGCATCATAAACTTAACGTGTAAAGCTTTTCTAGGGTGTTCTCTTTGTTTGTGTGGCCATTCTAGCATGCTAGTGTCTTAGAAGCGCTATGCAAATAGGGTTTGCCTTTCTTAAGGTAAGCGCACCCTCAGGGAAGTAGTGTTGTCATCACTGGGTATAAATAACTTGTCTTAACATCCTCATAACTAGGCTGAGCACCAGAGCCCCAAGTAATGAATATATATGTTCTGTGTCTCATAGTTTTGTTGTAATATATAGCTCACATATGACAAACCAGCTACCCAATTTCATCTATAGAGCAGCTTAGATATCATATTTCAATGACAAGTATCATTTTGATTTAGATCAAAGATTGTACAGGTACTGACTCATTGCACTACAATGGAGAAATACTAATGGAATCATCACTCGGATTACTATCTCCACATCATCATCTGTTTTCTCATTTTCCTCACCTGATGTAGATAGGTGTATTCAAGATCTATTGATACACTACCTCTGACATAGGCTATACAGTCAATTCTCTGCCAACAATCCCTCTAATTAGAGGGCAATGGCCTGACAAACTCTCCTCTAAATTAGAGGGGTCAGTTAATTGCCATAATTGAGAATTGAACTTGTAACCTTATTAAAAAAAATAGAACACAATACATCCAGAGCCACTACACTATAGTAGCTGTTAAAATAAATTAATTAAAAGGGTAGATATATGTGCACTAAGCCTAAATCTCTAATCAAATCCCTAACCAAGCCCTAACTTGCCAACTCTAACCAATCTCTAACCTGCTAACATCACCAATCTCTAACCAGGCTGCAAAGAGGCTTGCTAGATATATACTACATTTATGGTTGGTGTCTTATCAAAGCCTTGATAGCTTAATGGTTATTAATGCCTGTTGTGTTACATTTCAATGCCAAAGTAGTTGGTTCAAACCCTGCTCTTGAATGAATAGTGGCAGTCAGAGTAGGCAATCCAGGGGGCAATTCAATTTTTCTGAATTGGTGATTCAAGCACACAACTCACCTTTAGTGTTTAAAGGTCCAGGTTGCTACAACCAGAAAAGACTGAAACCAGAAACCAGACAGGACCAGACTGAAAGCAACCAAACCATTGGTTGCAGTCCATGTGCTTGGACCATCAGTTTGGATGCTGGTTGTGCTGTAGGTATCTCACAAGCACAACCATCTATAGACCAGTTGAAACCAGTCTATATGCCAGCTGGTAAGTTGCAACTGGTTGTCTCCTTTAATTTTTGCTATATTATTTCTATCTTCTGTTAATTTTCTACATGATTTCAAATGATCTCAGCAAATACTGAGATTAATGATCACAAACTAAACAATTTCATTTTTTGTTCACATCCACCACACCTGTGACATGTCAGAGCAGAACTCTCATCAAAAGTGGCTCATCAGCTGATGGCAGCTGAAGGAGCAAAACAGATGCTCAGCTGGCCAGACCTGCTAAGCTTAAGATGCCCATTTGGTACCACATAGGCTTAGTTGGGGTAACGTATGTTGAATATAACTCCACTTGTGCAAAATGCCAACAGAAAACCACAACATTAGGATAGTGGGAGACCTCCTGAAATTGATCAAGGATACATCAAATGAATGAAACCCAAACTATAAACCAAGGAAAGACTGCAAATGCATGATGTGTAAATAGATCTGAGAAAAGAGTTGTGGAAACCCCCACAAATGTGGTTGGGCCACAAAGAAGCTCATAAACAGGCTGAACATAAAATAGAACTCAATGAGCATGACAGAACCAACACAAACTAATCCAAATGCAGATGATGAAACTCCTCCACAAAGAGAAAATGACACACACATACTCTTCAACAAAGATATCACAGCCAGGAAGTTGCTGTAGGAGAGCTTCCATATCTTTGCAAGTGGAGACACAACACATACCCCTGACAGATTGACAAGTAACAAGAGGAGAATAGGCCCTTTCCAGAAGATAGAAGTCTACACAGATAGATCATGCATCAATAACAGATGTGAAGATGCCATTGCCAGCATGGAAGTATGGTATGAGGAAAATGATCCCTGCAATGTTGCATCAGCCCTGCCAAAACACCTGAAGCAATTGAACAATGCCAGTGAGGCAATGGCAGTCCTAATAGCCACAAAAAAAACACATTTGAATGAACACCTGGAAATATACAGTGACTCCCAAATTACTATCAAAAGTCTAACAGAGTTCCTGAAAGAGTGGGAAGATCAGGGGTGGATAGGAATCAAGAACAAGGAAATCTTACAAGCAATGGCCTCATACCTGCCAAACACACTTCATCAAGGTCAAGGGCCACAGTAGCCTAGAGAAACAAAAAAGCAGATGGGTTAGCAAAGAGAGGATCCTAACAAGTCCACATAGAAGAAGCAGATATGTCTCCTGCCTCAGAATACTATGACACATGAGCAAAACTAAGTAAGGCTACATAAGCCCTGTTGTACAGAGGCATTGTCAAAGGCAAGCCCTGGCCCACAAGAAGGGGAACAACAATAAATGTTGGCATGGTAAGATGGGTGATAAAAGGAGTGAATGGTGAAGCACTAACAGACAAACAGATATGGAAATCACTGATGAATAAGACCCTTGCAAAAGAAACAAGAGTCTTTCTCTAAAAGGCCCTGCACAACAAGTAAAAAATTGGCAAATGGTGAGAGGATACTGACAACATGGAGCACATATTAACAGAGTGTGAAGTGCTGGGCCAGGAAACAATATGAGCAATGACCAGGATGATCTGTGACCTGTGTGGAATAGAATGGAGCAAACCAAGCCTGGGCCAGATACTAGAGTCCTCCCTGATCAAGTCCCAATATAAGCAAGGAAAAATGGCAGAATTTGGTAGCAGGATGTACCAGATAGTGGTATCAGAATCAGCCCATCTGATCTAGAAGCTCAGGTGTGAGTGGAAGATCCAGAAGGAAGTGGACCCAGAAAAGCTATCCCAGAAGGAAAAGGTCATGTACAGATGGATAAACATGATCTCAAAGAGGATAAAACTTGATTACCTTATGTCTGATGAGGGGAGGTACAGGAAAAGAGCCCTCAATGAAGAGCTAGTTTTAGGCACCTGGCTCAATATACTGCCAGAAGGAACAAGACCATGCAGAGCATGGAAGTCAGCAAATAGGGTTTTAGTGGGTATGGGAGTAGATTGCCCCCTGGGCCAAAACTGCTAGTAAATGGCTCAGGGCTACAGCCTAAGCACCACACTCAGTGCATAAGGCATTTTCCTATGGTAGGCTAAAAACAATATCCTTTTCCTATCTGAAAACAACAACATCCCCTTTTGTGTTCACTAGAGGCTGTCTATGTAGATATGTCTAGTAGGCCATAGAACCACCAAAAAATCATTTGATTATAGATGTTGGCACTTATACTCACAGCCCTGGAGCAAGGTCCAGCAGGTGTGCTCATAGTGTAATAGTGTTGATAGTTATGAATGGATGTGACAGGTTTTTCAAGAGGTTTTTATTGCCTAACCAGAGAACAATAATGGACTGACTGTATTGCCAAATCACTGCAACAAAGTGAAAAGAGACAACTATTCATGTGACCTATCTAGCCAAGAAAGTTAAAAAACCATCAATCTCAATAGGGAGTCTTTCATGTTGGACTGGGAACTCAAACTTAGTGTGTACTCAAAACATCACTGGTGGCTAAAGTCTCATTGGTAAGAAAAGTGTGGATAATATCCTCTGGAAAACATGTAGTAGTAGTGTCTTCTAGAACACCCATGGATAGGATGGCTTGCCCCTGCTTGAGGATGTGGCAATGGCTGTGGGCTGAGCATGGGCCTGAACAGGTCTGGAATATGAATTTGCACCATTCATCCTTTTTACGTGCATGCATGGTGGTTAGACAGATCAACAAATTTGAAAATATGCAGATTTATTATGTATATGCACATTTTCAGGAGAATATCTATGAACCTTTTTGACATCTCATTCCCATCAGAAAAATAATGACAAGAACTTGTTGAGAACTTGTTCATCATTGAACTCACCTTGACTTGTTCGAACAAAAAGTTGAAGAAGTGCTCCTGGCTTAAGTTAATCATGTTCCTTTGAATTGAATTTGCTTTTGTCAAGTCAAATTGTCTTGTTTTGATGTTTGATGTGTTCATCATCAAGTGTCCAACCTCACCTAACATAGACATTGAAATCACACAATCATAATAGATATCAGAAAGGGGCAGCATTATCCACAGTTGAACAAAATTACAGCAATCATCAACCATTGGCAGGAAAGAAGAAGCAAGCCCCGATGTTAAATAAGAAGAAGGTTTACATGGTTACTCATCTGAATAGCTGATCAGTCATCAAACAGCAGCTTTCTTAAATTCTTTGATCTCACATACTTCTGCTCAACTTGACTGGCATGCTCCTTGCCCCTGCTTCAGAAAAGGCATTGTCATATGCATATGGAGTGCCCCAGGCACTGAGAAGCTCTACTAGTTCCACAGGGAAACTAGTAAGGTGGGGATCTATTCTCTTAGCTTTACTTTGGTCTCAATGTTGTTGGCAGTCAGCTTGGTATATGACATGGTTCATGTATTGATATCATTTTGATGAACATGAGACTTGATGTATTGATATCATTTTGATGAACATGAGACTTGATGTACTGATTTCATTTTGATGAACATGAGACTTGATGTATTGATATCATTTTGATGATGAACATCTATCACTTGAGCTGATGTCAAAATTGAACTGGATATAATAACCTGCCAATCAATCCTAGCAAGAACCCTGTTACACTTGCCATACTCTTACTTCTCTTCAATTGATTCATTCTCTAGACCTACTCTAGGTGGTCAATACTTCACTCTAAAATGACACCTGAAGAACGGCAATTGTTACAGGGCTATGGACAAGATTTGATTATTAATGCTATCATAATATCAACAGTTTCTTCTCTGTGCTATGGTCAGTCAAATCTCTCTAGAGTCATCAACCATGCTAAATACTTCACAGCTATTCTTGCACCAATTCCAGTCATAGTTGCTTACTCATTTGCTAAGTTGGACAGATTCCTTTATAATTATGCACTTTATTCTAATTAACATGTCTATTAGGCGTTGGAGTCAATCTTGGCTAGCCAGACTGCAATTAGCACTTGCTTGTCTGAGCATTATCATGTTCACTGGTTACACTGCAATTTATATGAGTGTGGCCTTTGTTGAATGTCAACTTCTCACAAAAAAATTTGCATCTCTTCCTGAGTACAAACATATTTTTGATACTTTTATGGGAAAACAGGAAGTAGTATCAAATTGGCTTGGATTTATACCTGCAAGTTCCTTGTTCCAAAATCCAATAGTTCACAGCTAACAATCTTTACTTAGCCTATTGTCAATGATTCATTCATCATATGGCGTGCTTGGGTTGTCTTTGAAAGGCGGAGATGGGCACTATTTGTTTCAATAGGACTTTGTTTTTCTACTCTAAGTATGTGGCCCTTGTAAGCAATATTTTATGCAAGCTGATATTTAACACAGTCATCACACTTGTCTTTTTATCAATGTATTCAAATCCCAATGTCCTTCAGGCAAGTGAGGCTACTGTTAATGCAACTCAGGCATTTCTGGCCCTTGCAACCACTATCTCATCATTCATAACAAATTTTGTGGCAACATCCTTCATTGGCTGGACATTATGGTATGCTATTTCTGAGCTACTGGGAATATAGTTAGCTTAGTACCATTTCCTTCATTATAGGTCACACATGAAATTCTTACAAAGAAACATAGATGGCAGAGAGTATCAATTATTTAAAGTGCAGCACATCTTGTACCTCTTGGTTGATTCAGGAGCAATCTATGCCATCCTTCAAGTGAGTATTGCAAGTTTCACTTATTGTTCATAAATTACAAATAAGACTGGCAGCTCTTACAAATTGTCATGACTGTGTCAATCAGCCCTGATCAATTTGCTGCATCAATTGCCTATTATATTTTTGAGTTTATCTATTTTTCAATTTCAGTGAGTTTCTTGTTCTCACATTCTTCACATGTACTAAATTTCCACAGTTTGTCTATCCAACACTAACAATTTTCCTGATCCATGGTCCATTTTCAGTTGTGAGTGTGCATGAGACTGTGGTCTCACTGCAAATTCCTTCTCAAAATGTCTGATGGTAGTTCCTTTTCTTTGACATGCTTTCCTGGTATAGACCAACTCTTCTTTACTCTTCTTTGCATAACCTTCCTATCCTATTTTGTGATTTGTAGCACTCAGATATATATGTTCACCCTCTGTTTATTTATCCTGTCCTTTCAATTTTCTGTACTATTTATAGCCTAGAGGGCCTCTATCTATTCAATTTGAGCTGTCTCAATTCTGCCATGCTGCTTATGAATTTTTTTGTATGACTGTGTGGTTCTATTGCACCACAATATCTGTCCAAATAAATCACTCAGAGCAACATTATTGGACATTCTCAACATCATGTCTCTGAGACTGAATATTGTTGTTATACATATGAATTTTATAAGTCACAAGTTGAAGAGATTTATTTAATAGTTGATATAAAGAGAAATTAATAAGATAACTACAACCTTATGCCTGGTTAACTCTAATAGAACAGGACTTTGCTACTTAAAGATACTTTCTCAGACCAAATGAGTGACTTATGTACTTGAATCCAGAATACATGAGCCATCAATGTCAGACAACCATGCATTTTCACTCAATTGATGTGAGAATGGTTGGATGAATCTGTAGACACAAATATCAGGATGTTTCTAATAATAATATCAGTATCACTATCTTGGAACTGTGAAGTGGCAAAAGATGGATCTAATCTGATAAGGAGCAAAAGGTTGCAATGATTATGTTTCAGGTGCATTGGGAACAAAATCAATAATGCTGTTGTTATGAATCAATAGATCAATTACAGTGCTAGGTAAGTACTGTATGTGCCTAGTTTACAATTGGAGAATGACTTGCTTGTTCAAACATTGGCTGTAGAGTGCCAACATATGTTGCTTGTGCATGCAAGTTCCTGCCAGAGCTCAGTTGAAGTGTTGTCCTGGATGCAGTACATGTTTATTTGAAGATGTGATCATCTCAGATGTTTATAGATACAACTTGAGATCATCATACTTGATGTGATGAGTGCAAGTTGATATATTACAACTCATTTCATATAGACCTACCTTTGTTTAGTTGTTTGTCTGATATCTGCTGTTGTGCTTGTCAATTGGCAATATTTGGCTAATATGTAGCAAAAATGAACATGATACTTACCTATACTCAACCCATACTTACAAGTACATATGTACTCTCTTTTATTATGAGATATTATTTGTTGGTAGAGCTAAAAAAGACTCATTTTGCAGCTTGCAGCTGACCAAGTATCCATATATGAAGATCAGTGAAATAACAGGTGCTACTTATCCAGACAATCAAACAGTGAATTTGTGGGCAGGACACACATACTCAATATCTTTGTACTGGATAGAGACTTCAAGTACTTATATCTCATTATAGCAGACTCTGCTAACAAGTTGATGATTCCTATGATTCCATCATTATGTATCATCTCCATCATCCATTACTGCTCAATGGATTTGGCTGATTCACTAGTGTTATCTCTGTTGTCTGTTACTGCTCAATGGATTTGGCCATATCAATCTTGATTTTGAAAACAAATACCTGATCTGCCATCTGTCTCCATTGTCTGTTACCCACCTACATTTCCACTGAATGGATCCATCATATTTAATGGTCAGAGCATTTAGGACAGGCCATGTGAAAGTTAACCTTCACTCAAAGATTCTATCTGTTACTGTAGTCCATTACTGCTCAATGGATTCCAGTAATCTTCATTTCTGTTGTCCATTACTGCCCAATGGATTCCACCATATCAATCAGTAATCTTCATCTCCATTGTCCATTATCACTCAATGGAACGTGATCTTGCCACCTATGTGTCCACTGAACAGATCCATCATTATGTATGATACCTACTATATGCTAGATACTCCTGGCCAGGTGTAAAATTCCTGATGACTGGTGACCAAACCAAAATTGATTGACATGTCTCAATGAACACTGGATTAGTGATGATGGAATGAATGAGACATAACTAGCTAGCAGATTGATTACAAAGCAATAAATTAAATAAGGCCCTTGATGATTGTTCTAACCTAATTGGATTGACAAAAAAACTAGAATGCTGGAGCCATTGCCAGTCCTGGGGTTCGAACCCAGAAGTGCCTGTGTATGGGCAGCATTATCACCCAATGCTATACCCCTGCACCACACTGGCATTTACCACACTCAACAATTGATCCATTGGTCAATAGACCACTATCCATTTCTTGTCTCCACTGTTCATTACCTGTCAATTGTGCCCTCACAATCTGCTCATTTGGTTTGATGGATTCTCACCTTTCAATGGATGGATGGAACAAATGATGAATTCCACCATAACAACTATGCTAGATACCAGAAAGATTGATTCACCTGTAGTGACAAACACCAGATTTGTTATGACAAAACAAAACAAAGTTCTGGTTGGCAGGAGGTCTGGTGTTCTTAGCTGCTTGCTCTTCCATTGTGTTGGTGATCTATTGTGATGTTGGCCCCCTTCAGGCAATTTGTCCTCATCTAGCATTTGCAGTGTTTGTTCAGGAATGGCATAATAAGGAGAGCCATCAAGTGGTCCATTGATTGGTGCTACTAGATGTTGCCATCCTTGTTTGTGCAGCCATTGAATAGTTGCATCATGAACCACAGTGACTGGCACAGCGATTCTGGCACATTGTAATGAAGAGGGTGGTAACCCTCCTTTGGATCTGTCATGTACCTGCTCAGTAGCTGGTGTCACTCTCTGGTGTCCTGGTGATGGATTGGATAATCTGTTGGGACTGGATCTGCTGTCATGAGTGATGGTCTGTCATGCAATGCAATGTTGATACCTGATGGATTCACTCCATTTTCCCAGAGTGAGGCATTGTTTGCTTTCTTTCTCTTACCTTCTCCTTTCTTGTGGGCTGTCTTTTTCAATGCAGCAGCTGTTGCCTTCCTTGGTGATCAGCATGCATCCCATATTCAGCAGGAACCTTTTCCTTGTCCTTGCTCAAGTAAATTGTCCAATGAAATGTGTCACCAGATCCATGCTGATCTTGGCAGTCCTTCTAGAACTTGAGAAGGCAGACTGATTCAGGACACCTGAGATTATGTAGATCCTTAAAATTTGATGCCCATTGGATAATAGCTGGAGGCTATAAAGTCCCCACAGTTTTGCTTCACTGTACCATATGGCACAGATTTGTAACAGTAACCAGAAGCAATTCCTGATGGATAGTGGATGAGTGGCAATAACAGAAGGCAATGCTGCCAATGGAATGTAGAGTAATGAATATTTAAAAAGTCACACACCACCTGTTCCAATTCCACCCTAGTTTGGACCATGCTTTCCAGGGGTTCTGCTAGAAGTATTGGAAAACAATTGGGATTGCAGTTGATAATGAGATTGGGACAGGTGGTGATAGAAGGGCTTTTCTGTATAGATGGAACATTGGCAAGAGCACAAGCACCATAAAGGGCAGCCATGTAATCCATGACCTTGTTCTTGAGGTCACTGACAGGTGTAGGGAACATTTCTTCAAAGTTTGATCTGTTTGTTCTTGTGGAAACAGACATATTATCATGTCTGCAAAATCTGCCCATATGAGAACAAATCCATCAACAAAAACAACAACCATCCACAGGAAGAGACCTACACCCTGATGTTCACATCACTATGGTCCAGCTTAACATGCCCATTTCCTTAATCATAGCATGTTTGCCTCCTCTACATGCTTAAAACCATGCTTATCAACAATTCTGTTGGTTGAAAAAATGAGATGGGGAGAATGGAACAGAAATTGGGTTATCAACTTCCATTGAACTTCTGGTGGATTTTCATGTTTGCTCCACTCAGCAGCCATCCTTCATAAGTGGGTTTCTTCCTGTGGTGTTAGGCAATTGATGACATTTTGAGAGCAACATTATACTGGGCAAAGGCTCCCTGCCATGATGTGTCCAGGTCCTCCACACCCAACAACTTTTTCAACTTGTTGTTGATCTCTTGTGACATTGTCTGGCATACAACATTATGAAGAGATATTCCAAGAAGTGCCTTTGGCTCTTTGTATTGCTGATATGGGCACCAACAGTTCTTGATGTAGTGTCCAACTTTATATTCACCAATGATCAACCTTCTGGGCTTTCTGTGCTGCACCATGATGCTTACCTTGATCGCTGTAGCCCAGTCTTCTCCTGTTTCTGGTGCCTTACCTTTGCTGGCCCAATAATTAAAAATATCAGTCAAAATCTTGTCTTTTATGATGGCTGCCCTGGCTTTGGGATTTGACTCTTGATAGTACAATTCCTGATAGGGTTCAAAGATGGCTTTCTCTTCAGCTGAAAAAATTAGTTCTGATTGTCTTTTTTTCAAGAAGAAAAGATCAGCTTAGGTGGTTGCTGTGTAGCAGACATGAAGAATTGGTGCAAAATGGAAAATTTCCTGTGGAATAGTTATCACATGATGGCATGTGCCCACTTGCAATTTCTGTCCCTGCAGGGACTGCACCGCTCTGTTGCTGCTGTGTAGTCATTTAAAATTCCATTGCCACTTGCTCAATCTGCTGGCTGGCCACTCCATCAATCATCACCTCATTTTTGTTGACCATCAATAACTAAATTCTGTCTAATCCTCTCATATGTGACTACTAAAAATTTTCCTTACATCTAACTATTGTGATACTACTATCTGAAGCCCCTGACTAGCTAGTCAGACTGGAAAATCCTTGATTTGGTAGATAACAGACTGACCCTGGAA
>JAGGAR010008193.1:0-15030 GCA_017657315.1 Termitomyces sp. K1Ag
TATACGCTCTAATTTAACCCATGCCATATTGCTAGTATGCCAGTACCCTCCGCATTTGACGAGTTGTCAAATAAAAGATATGACTTGTTGTGTACCATACTTGTCTGCAGCAGGCAGGTTGATCTCATCGCAGAAGACAACAAGCAAACGACCAATTTGAATGGGCACAAGGATAACTCCATTGGGAGTTTTTTGATATTCACAATATTGTTCAAAGATCTTCAGGATGAGCTCCCAGAGTCGTAGCACTAGAGAAGTTGAGGAGAATGACTTCCATGTTGGGAAGTTTGCAAAGAGCACTAGATAACATCATGGTTTTCCCCAAACCAGGTGTCCATGCAGCATGAGGGGTTTGTGCTCTGACAACCATGAATACAAGACTTCCTTGTGTCGCACTGTGTCCATAGTTGGAACAACCACATCAGCTGCAGTCATGGCATGAGCTTCAATCTCAATAGATGGGACCTTCAATTGCTACACAGACCATTCTCCATTGGAAACCTAGACATCATAGTCGATGAGAGAGCTACCAGGCAGCAGAGGTGCAAGGTCAATTCCGGTCTGTTTGCAGAGATAATCACCCATCTCGGCACGTAGATTCAGCTTTGCATCACCAGAGAAAGCCCAGACAATGCTGACAAGTACCAATCACTTTGTAACATATTATTCGATGCTTTCTGGGGAAAGAGGGAAATTGGAGTGTTGGATGTTGTAGTTGATGACATTGTGGACTGTTTTGTTGAGTGAAGAAAACAGAGTATTGAGGGCATGCGTGGTTGTGAAGTTCATGATGTGTTCAATAGACTCAGCAAATTTCAGTGCTGAGCTAACCAGTTCATCATCTGCAAAGTACCAAAAATAGATGCAATCTGTTGTTGGATTGACAAGGTTTGTAGAAGTATTGATCTCTGAAGCATCATTACAATGGCCTAGAGCATTGGCATCTTCATCATCAGCGTCCAAAGGGATGGAGGTGAGGGTTCACAGACAATTGCTGTATACCATCGATGGATCAACAACATCTTCACTGAACCAAATCATACCACAACGACTGATGGTGGCAAGAGTGGCATATTTGAGGTACTCAACTTTGAACATGAGTCAGACATTAGGAGGTAGATTAAGGCGCTCTCCATTGGTTTCTCTATCCATTCCAGGTCAACATCACCATCAAAAATGATCCAGTGTTGCTTGCCACTCTCTCCACGCACATTGTCCATGATCTTTCAAAGAATGTGAGTGAACAGTCCATCATTCCACTTGTGAGTTGTCTTATCCAGTGTTCCATAAAGAATGTCTTTGTGCATGGCTTTGATGAGGTCAATGACATAAGGCACCCCTTCAATGCCATCCAGTCACTTGAGCACCACCAGAAGAATTTTCCACACATTTGTTTTCCCACTTCCAGAAGGCCCGACCATCATCAGACCATGCTGAATCTTCTGTATCTGCTGTATCTGATAAAGCTGCAGGATTTTGGTAACCCAGCAGTTGCTGTCTACTAGCCGGTGCTCTTTGCACACCTCAAGGACCTTCTCATGTAATGCATCCAGGTCAACAGGTATATAATCGATGCCAGGGAAGATGTCTGCCAAAAGGCTGTGATTGTTTCCATCAGCATGGTGAGAAGAGAAACATCATCAACTACTAACTTGGGAATGATAGTCTCAGTGACACTCTGAATCAAAATTAGTTGCTCAGAGATGTTGTCCAAAAGGCCTGCAATGTCCTCATCTTATTCTCTGCTTGCATGAGTAGACGTTCGCCTTGAGGATACCAGCCCTGGCTAAAGCTGTCTTCAATGCCTGTGATGTCAAATCATAATGGGGTTGAGGTGACAATTGTTTGTCACAAAGATTGAAGAACAGAATGATCTTTGGGGCAAGTGATTCTGCAGTTCAGAAGCCTTGCAAAAACAGCATCACTTGAGCAATAAGCTCTTGATTGGGACGTGTCATTGCCATCCTAGGCTCCAAAATTCACAAATGAATATGCCAGATATGTTCCTGAAAAAACTCACAATCTGAAAAGCTTGGTCAGATTGGGCAGTAATTGAGAATGGCCAGCATAAGTAGGATTGGTTGTGATGAAGATGCCTATAGCTGTGGTGATCAGAGAAGAAGCCCATTTGCAATATAGAAACAATGACAGATCAAAATTTTGTATTGATCTTGAGGCTCTTCTCAGCAAGTTTGATCTCAGTAGGGTTCTTGGCCAATGAGGCCAAGCCTTGCTGGATGCTTTGCACTTGCTGAGATACCGCGCTTAGAATATGCTCCTCATATTATTAAATTCATCGAAGCAACCACACCCTCTGACTTGACAGAGACTGATGAATGAATCTTCCACGTTGAACAGCAAGGGCTTTGACAGACTCCGCTTTACCTTGAAGAATTCATAAGTTGGTCGTTTATCATCATACAAGAATATTCACCTGTTCCAGCGGGTCCAAATAGCGCCCTGCCCAGCTGAGTGTCCAAGGCTTGTGTTACGGTGCAATACACTCTATCAGTGAGGGGCATCTGAATTTGAACAAGATGGTCTGGTACCTCCAAGTATTCCCAGCTGTAGGGGAAAGACACATCTGCAACCTTGATAGCCAACCTTTGTCAGAGAACTTGATGGCACTCGGCCAGTTAAGGCTCATATTTCAAGTCAAATGTAAAAGAAGATAACTCAGAAGGAGGCGGTAAGACTTACTGATGACAGACAGCAAAACTTGAACTTGAAGCCTGACTCAGGCAGGCGGCCGCCGGCGGAAACACCCACTACCAACTGGCACCAGAAGCAAATCTGGCACAGAGCTGTTCTAGTATGACTTTGCTTGTCATGATAGTCCTCTTGGAACTACTGTGTCCCTCAGGCTTTCCTCAAAATGGGCCATTGCATGCTGCGGCAAAGTGAGGACTCTGGGGTGGCAGACTCGGAGTGTGGCCATGCAGCGGCAGTGGTGGGGCAACACCATGACTGTCACAGTTACCATGACGAGTAAGTACTATAAGTTAGAGTTAGTGACTCCGCTTGACTCAGGCTGTCGGACTCCGAGTCAAACTTGAACATGCACTGCATTCAGAAATACTGTAGTATATGCCCAACCCTCTTGATGTAGCAAAAAGTGCAACTGGATGGCTCTGGAGTGGGACGCTAGCTCCTCTATCATGATACTGCTGTGACTATTGTGCATTTTAGTTCTTCAGCATTCTGAGTCATGGCCTTAGCACTTATACCATGATATGATTATCAAGTTCTTGCAAGCAGCTGTGGGGTCAAAACTTGCCAACGTAGTGGCAAGTAAGTGGCTTTGAGTCTACTGTCCTTTGAAAGATCCTTTGAAGAGCTGATCATGATTGCTTAGGAACTCTGCATGTGCGCTGTCACTGGCAGGCATGCATACAAGGATAAAGCCATAGCGAGATCATGGTTTTCTGAGTTGCAAGACAAGGTGTGGGCATTGAAAACAGTTTGACAATCATGATCGAAGGGGGGTACTAGTAGCAACATGCCACCATGGCATTGTGGTTTCTTTCCTGTGGAGTGTGTAAACAAACTGTAAGCAGAAAGACAATCCCTCTGCACCACCTCTAACATAAACCCGCATCACTTATGTTCAGGCTACATTGATCTCAGAAGTCAAGGCCTATGCAAGAGATTGAGGAATAGGATGGATTGCTGTTGGAGATTATACTGCAGAATCCAAAAGGTGAAGTCATGGTGGAATCACATCCAATTGGTTGGGATCTCGAGGGTGATGGAGCTGAGGTTGACTTGGAGATGGATGATGGAACTGAGGTCAACAATGGAGAAACTTGACATTTGTTGTGCTACTAGTACTCAATGCCCCCACTGCAATTATATCATTGACTCACAAAAATTACTACAGTCACACCATATCATCAATCATTAATATTGCTGTTTGATTGGAATGGAAATTGGGTGGTACAGTGAAGCTCTCAATAACTTGGTTCTGCTTCCAAATCATCTCCATACATTTTGTCAAAATCTTCATGCTCTTGGCTTGAAGTCCACCAGGGAAAAGTCTTGTCATTGTCTGAGGTCTCGGACTCAAATGGGTCATCTTTGGAGTCAAAGTCAATATCTTCAGATTTATCACTGTCTGAGTCCTCCGAATTGTCAGAGTTGGCTCTGTCCAACTCTAAGTCAAGGCCTTCTTCAGAAAAGAGAATATTCTTGGAGTCAGTCCTGCCAGTGGTTGCTGCCATGATTGCAACTGGAACTTGAGAAGCGTTGAGCCCTGGGCCAGGGCTGGTGTGACCTGGTGTATGGCCAACTCCCAATCCCCAGTGATACCTCATGAGCATATCCCGGTCAACAAATCTGACAAGGGAATACTGAATCAGAACTCCTCAACTATTTGCCTCACGCTCATTCACATACTTATTGAGGCAATAGACGTTCCAATCATCTCCATCCTTGGCTAAGCCAGACAACCCTTTTCGGTTTTATAGAGCACTTTTCTTATAGGATATGACTGACTCCACAGCATTTTAGGTATATATAGCCTTGATTTTGTAGTATAAGGCCAGAATATAGTGTATTGCTGCTCCTACGCACTAGTGAGCTCACTGCTATAAGCGCATGCTCATCAATCTCCTCATTCTTGATGCATTTTTCGCTCTGAGAAGTGCATTCTATGTGTTTTTGCTGTTGTTGGTAATTTAAGTGCACATGCTCAATTGCCTTTGATTGTTGGTGCCTGATTGGTGTTATGCTCCGATTATCAGTTAGTCAGTGGCTAGTACTCAGTTAGTGCTGGTATTAGCATTTACATATACGTCTGCACTTGCATTTGTTTGTTTTTGCCGCTGTTCTTGTTCCATATTGCTCTGCGTGCACAAGTCTTAGACAAGCGCTCATTTACATTTACTACTAAATCAGAGTTTGTTGCTGCTTAAAGACTCTTCCACATAACTTTAGGTTCCTAGCATGCCAACTGACAAGAACTTTTGAGCGCTAACAGAACTAAGTCGATCGCCAACACATCCAAGTGACAAGTTTCAAATTCGGTTGTCCTGAGATCCAATCTTATGTAATCCTGCCCACACATCAGTTGTTGCTGTTGCCAACAAAAGTTCACTCGTCACTGATGGATTGTAGAAGCGCTATCGCTATAGTCGATATTATATCCGACTTGTAGCAAATTCCTGGTGCTATCTTATATGACCACTCTCACATAGTAAACTTAATGCATAAAGCTTTTTTAGGGTGTTCTCTTTGTTTGTATGGCCTTTCTAGTGTGCAAATAGGATTTGCCTTTTCTTAAGGTAAGCACACCCTCAGAGAAGTAGTGTTGTCATCATATTGGAGCCCACTGCGAGGGGTTCTAATCAATCATTCCGCCAGAAACTCAAATCCAGAAATGTTGCCATGACGCACTACAGCAGCAGCCAGCACCTTCAACGAGTCAAACTACATTATCTCCACCACCTCCTACTTTCCCGACTCATTTTGATCCGCCAACACTACCACCAACATCATTGCCGCTGCTAATCACTGATGCTTGCAACAGCGAAAGCATGTCTAACTCTCAACAACATCACTGACCTTGTACCGCAAACCCTCGAAGACAAGAATTTATTGCCACTCACACCACTTTCCAAAGCCTTTTAGGCAATCCCATCGTGCCAATGTACTCCAACTTTGCTGACCCAAACCACTCAACTTACAACTACTCTGACAGTTCCCGATCAACCTTTATCTCAATCACATACTAAATGCAGAATGGCTGATGAAGTCAATGTAAACTGCATGCTGACATGCAGACACACCACTGCACTGAGATGGAATGAGGGCAAGCCCTGTGAGCTCCCCTATTACTTCAAAGAGTTGGAGTATTTGTTTTGTGATTGTAACATAACAGAGGACGTGCAAAAGAAGGGGTTCACTGCACACTATGTGACTTACAATACAATACCGCAGAACTTTGGATGGGTCTTGAAGAATATGGAGGTTTGTTCACACTGCCTGCTACTGCTAATGCTCCCATGCCCCAACAGCGCTGCTACACTTACGACAAGTGGAAGGTGGCGATCATTCAACTCTATTCCGGCGCAGAGGAAGAGGCAAAGTGGACCTTGAACAATCTTGAGCGACATGTTGGCAACACATTTATTTGAGGTATCATGACACGCGGACAGTTATCCGACTATTACCGTGTGTTCCAACAGATCATGAAATGGTTAATGGATCATAATCAAATTGCTATGAGCGAAGCAAATTGCGAGTTCCAAAAAGGCTTTCAAACAAGCCTTTGGACTAAAATCATTTGCTGACTCAAGATTTTGATACCTAACCACCACCCTGACAAACCTTATGATGTTTCTCAAGTATACAAAGCTGGCAAATGGATACTACATAATACCAACACAGCAACATCGCAGACAACAGCGCTGCAACTGCATCTTGGCAGTATGCTGCCGATGCCAGACCTTTCTAACAAAGCACTGCCAGCACTACCACAAGTGCAACAGCACATGCAACCAGTAGCTTCTGGAGGCAGCAGCAGAGGTTTTGTAAAAAAAAAAAAAGAAGAAATTAGTGACATCGTTAACATAGCCATAACCTCTATGATTCAATCGATTGACTCAGTGCTACCCTTGCTGCTAGATCATCAGTGGCAGCCTGACTAAACTGACCACCTTTGCCTGATGGCTACCATTTCTGCAGCAGTCTTGGTCATACTATGGTCTGCGGGTGCTGCAACGATTTAGAAGAATACATTTTGCATGAGAAATGCAGGCACAACGCCAAAAACAAGGTTATATTACTAACCGGCACCTGGATCCCTTTCTATAATGACAAGACTCTCTATAAAGAGCGCATCAATGAGTGGCACTGCCTACACCCTGGCAATATAGCAACCAGCAATCTCAATGCCAATACCAGTGCTGGCACTGAGCCAGTCCAACAAGCGACCATTCAGACTATGTTCTTCAAGTCAGTAATGCCTGCACAATCAACCAGTAGTGTTCCACAGCTGCCATTAGATGGCCAAGCATATTGTGATCTTCAGCAGCAATTTGATGCCTTGCATGAGCAATATATACAGGATCAGCTCAAACTTCAAGAATTTTGCAAGTGCCAGATCGCTGACGGGGTTAACATCCTGAAAGCAAAGCGGCAGCTAGCTGATTATTGCCCTGTGCAACCAAATGCTGAAGCAGGCCCTAGCAATCCATTGTCAATGCAACCAATTCAGCCCAAAACCACCCAAACCCCACCTATAAACCTGAATACCAATGATGATGATATGGAGCCACAAAAGAAGAAAGCAAAAGGAAAAGCGCGGATGAAACCCACAGTTGAAGACAAACCCAAATCAGACACAGCGCCGAGTGTTGATCCACTACACCCCTTTGCAGGTATCCCACCACATCATTACGCACCGCCCGTTGACAAAATTATTGGTAAGCCCGACAAGAAGAAAGATGGCCAATATCATAACAAAGTGCCCATTGTCTCGGTCAATCAAATGACCAAAATATTTAGCAAACTCCTCGACACAAAAGTTACCATGACTGTCAGAGAGGTTCTGAGCATTGCATCTGATGTGCAAAACCTAGTCCACCAGTCGGTAACCCAGAAGCACATACTAGCATTGACATCAGCGACAATAGATGAGATGGACAATGGAACGAGCAATGCACTATTCACATCAACAGTGCAGCAGCCACAGCGCAACAATCTGAATTCATTTTCCCACCAAATTGCTTTGAAGTGGAAATGAAATCAGATACTAATATCACCAGCGACCCATATCTTACTTACCTAAAGCAATTACCAGAGGGCAAAATCCCCGAAAACTTCATGGTAGCATGCAAATCAGACGTGCTGCACTCCATTGAAGTCATGGTGAATGGAAAAATTAATGTCGAATGCATTTTGGACAGCGGCTCGCAAATAATTTCTATGTTAGAAGAAATCGCCAACAAAATTGGTTTGACTTACAACCCAGGGATAATACTACACATGCAGAGTGCTAACAGAACTATTGACTGAGCCCAACGAGGTACCCATCCAGCATGGCAAGAGAAGATGGGGCCAGAAAACGTCCAATGTATTGGCTGAGAAGAATTCACTGGCCAAACACAGGAAACAGGCTGAACAAGAGACTGCAGGTGCACTTTGGAGTTGCAGGAGACCCTGCACAGTCCAAGAAACCAAATCAGACAGTCAGAAGGGGCACCCAGCTACATGAGCAAGGCCAAACACCAGCTCAATGGCTAAGGATGGCACAGGTTGGAGACACTGTTGAGGTACTGATTCTTTGGGCCAACTTGATTTTTTCTTACTTTCTTTCTTCTGGACATTGTTTTTTACATACTTTTCAGACATTATTGGCAAGCCCTCACTGGGGCAGGTTATTTTATGAAAGACTAATAAAAAAAAATTCAATCAGGGAGGGAGGTTGTATGGTCTACAAAAAACACCTGAGGGCATGTGCCAAGTCCGAATTGGGGGAAGGGGTGCATAAGTCATTTTTTTAAAAAAAAAGCCCAAAGGCGCCATGGTCTGAATCTGACACATCTAAAACCAACTGTTTCAACCTTGCTTTTTAGCCAGGGGGGCATCAGGCAACTCATCAGCCTTGCACTTGTCCTTCCTGTGGAGTTCTCTGGGAAATTTGGTGGGTGTTGGTGACTGGTGGCTCTCTTGCTGGGTTGTTGGGGGCTTCAAGTGGGCCTCAGCAGGCTGGCTGGCATTTTGGGAGCTTTTGGCTGTCAGGTTGGTGAAGGTAAAGATTGGGGCAGGGCAAACAGTGAGAATCTCAGAGCTCAGGGGATCCAACTCAGATAGGGCTAATTGAATTAAAGAAAGCCCAGTGTTTTGAGGCAGGACTTTGATAACCATTGCCTGCTCTTTGGTGCTGGGAATTGTTGGCTCAGGGCTAGGAGGATCAGATGTGGTGAGTGTTAGATTGGTGTCAGTGAGTACCATGGAACTTTCTGGCTCAGGATTGGTATGGATGGGTGGGGAGGAGCATAGAGAGGGCTCAGGGCTCATTTCAATGATGAATGGCTGGAAATAAGTATCCAACCGCTTTTGATGAGCTGCACCCATTTGCTGAGTCAGATGGCTTGGACTGCTGGCCATCAGCTCATCTTGGCGGCACTCCAGCGCCTCAACTTAGGCTTCAAGAGATTCCACCATCCTGCCCATCATGAAGAAGCACATCCAGTCTTTGTGGGCATTGAGCTGGCAATGACTCTGGAGAAGCTGGCCTGCACCTGAGTGTGGATATCTTTGATGTCCTTGTCAATCTCTCTCAGCTAGGTGTGCAATTTGGTCATGTTGAGCGACATTTGTTGCATTGCTTGCTCAGTCTGGGAGAGGTGCAACCGAAGGGCAATGTGCTCATTCCATAACTCTTCCATCTTCTTGTCAATGATCTCAGCAACATTGTTCATTCTGAGAGCTGGCACCATATCTATATTGGTTAGATGGAATCAGCAAAGGAAAAAAATAACGTGCCAGATCAGGCTCCTTCACAGGAAATTGGAGCTTGTGCATGAGCCATGGAACTGCTCAGACCAATTGGACGGGGAGGTTCTCAGGGATGGGGCATGGGACTGCTCAGATGGACAACATGGGGAGGTTGGGCTGGCACTGATTGGCCAACGTTAGCCATTGGAACAATGATGTCATCATCTGAGATGACAAACTCAGGTGATGTTAGAGTATGCACCTTCTTCTTCTCCTTCTTGCTCTTCATCAGGGAATCAGCATCTTGCTGTTTCCTCCTCACTGTGGTCTTTGAGGGAGCAAGAGTGCACTTGACTTTGTGGTTGGAGCAGCCCTTGCAGGCTTGGCTCAGATCCTTGTAACATGGCAAGCCTTGATCCTTTCAGCACTCACAAGCTGGATTGTTTTGGTGGTGATCAAGGAATTTGGACTCATTGTTGATGCCTAGCTGAATTGATGGACCGGCCTGAGGTCACAAGCACAATCTATCCAGGCCCAGGATTCTGCACCTGAAGAATCAGATGACAAATACAAAAACAAGCCAGAAGCTAGAAGGGAGTCAGAAGATGAACAGCAACCTGAACCTGAACCTGTGCACAATTCTGGGCCTGTTCACCACTCACCACACAAAGCAACACAAGCAACACAATATGACCAAGGTCTGAGAGAACTTTGCTAACTTCAGCCACCCTCTCTTCACTTTGTTCACTCAGCTGACCATACCTTGAACAGGCGCTATCTGGTCCAAACACCGGTGCCAGCCAGAGTCTTCTCCCTCTCACAACCATTGTGACTCTACTCCATTGGCCTCAAGCTTGTCACCACCACCACAACCATACACCCTGCCCTGCCACTCTGGAAAATCAGCCCACAAACCTAACAACAACACTAATGACAACACCAACAATGATCATCCTCACAACAATCCTCCAAAACTGAAGCTCAAGCACCCCTCTCATCCTGATGACTCAGATGTTTCACACAAGTCCAAGAAGAAGAAGAAGTAAGATATTTTGAAGGACTTCAAGTTATTTTCAGTGTTGCTCATGTCTTGCTATCATTGCTTGTGTCTCATTATTGTTGCTTGTGTCTTGTTATCATTGCTTGTGTCTCATTATCATTGCTATTGTCTACTAGTTGTAATACATGTGGTACATGCTAATCAATAGATTTTATTGAAACACATATTGGATTGTAAGAGAATACCTGACTATGGTAAGGGAAATATATAGAACTAGATATGCTCAGGTATATAGCATGTATGCCATCTGCCCCATATACGATGCACCATTACAGTATTGCCACCAGCAAGGTGGGTCCATACATGAAGCCTACCTGACAGGTGGCTTGCAATTCACTGTTACAGGTCCACATACCACAACTTTTGCTGTGTATTGTCTGGAAGGTGGCCCAAGTAGACTAAGGTACATCATATATTCTCATTTATAAGGTATACATGAGAGTAACTATTTTGTAGATATTGTTTCAACCATAGAGCCATGGTGAACAAGAGGTAAAGAACCACAAGGCAGATAAGACTTATATACCTTAAATAATGTTAGGAGTATATAGGAGCTGTTTAGACAGTAGCCATGTCACCAACAAAGTAAAGGAGTGCAAGAAGGTTGTCGCACGTGGCAAACAAGAATGGCCAGGGATTAACAAGGTAGCTCGACTGCTATATGGAAGAGTGACATGTGATGTGAACTAATGGCCTGGGTTTAAAGGTTGGTGATGAATGTCTGATAGAAACCCACTACAGAGTAGCAGGGATACCCAGTGGATTGACTATCACCTTTTGCACTGATGTAGGAAAGGCTAGCCCACTTAAGGACACAGACCCAACAGTACAACTCTGGAGGATGCCTCAGAGCAATCCTTTTGTCCTTACTAGGGCTGCACACTGTACCTTTTTTATGGCTCATGGTAACTATGAGATGGCTACCATAGCTGTACTGTTAAGCAATTGAACAAGCCAGACACAAAGCCTTTGTTTTGACTCCCATGCAGGTGACGTCTTGTCCTTTCTCCAACCATGTTCATTAGTTTCACTGCCTTGTATATGATCACACCATCTTGCTGCACCAAATACACACTTTTGTCTCTGATATAACACCATCTTGCCCTCCAACATGACTCAATCTTGTCCTGGGTGCATCAATTTCATCAGTGATCCATATGGAAAATGACACATCCATATACAGCATGATCTAGGTGTCTACCAGGAACTTGGTGATCTTTATGATATCCAGTTAGATCTAGCTAGATATCACTAGGTGGCATTGACAAATTCATCCATGAATATCTACATGATGTAAAGGGTCCAAGCTCAAGCACAATGACACTCTTGTACATGACCATCACTTTGTCTCAATATGTCAGGCTGAGCATCTTGTTTGACTAACTCTTCACAACCATAATGACACTCTTGTACATGACCATCATTTTGTCCCAGTATGTCAGGCTGAGCATCTTGACATTGGTAGATATGGCTAGGTGGCATTGATGGTTTTGACCACAATGATACCCTTGTGCATGAATATCACCTCTCCTTGATGCATTGGGCCAATCATCTCATTTCACTTGCACTTTCTCCTCTGTCTTATTCAGTCTCTTTTTGTTGCCTAATTGAACTGGCATGTGTCAGGTCAAGCATAATCTCATCCTTGTCCTCTGAGTCTCCACCATATGAACTATCAGAGTCCGTGTCCAAATCTGAGTCTGAATCAAAGATATTTTGATCTTCCTGCTCCTCTGTTTCATCATGGCCTTCCAAATCATCATGACACACTATTGATGGTACTGCAGTGAATTCATTGTCTGCAGGCTGTCCAATGTTCAAGGTGAGCAGTGATTGACATCACATATCAAGTGACAATTCACCTGGTGCATGAAGCTTAGTGGTATCTCAAGAGACAGTACATTTGGCCCAGTGCAGGTCGAAGTATGGCCAACTCCAAGCCCCCAATAGAACCTCATGAGCATGTTGTGGTCTACAAATCTGGTGGAGATAGTGATTAGAAAGGAGATTTTAGTATGGAAGACTCTGGCTTCCAAGTGTGCTACATACACACCAGTTAACATAATAAAGAGACCAATTGTTCTTGTCCTGAGCCAAGCTTGATAATCCCACTTGATCACTATGATGTTGTCCAGATCAAAACTTAGGCACAATGTGACATGCTTGAAGAATGTCCTTGGGATCCAAAAAGCCAAAGGCTTCTTGGTCATGAATAGGAAGAAACCTGACCTGGTTTAGGCCAGGATGGGGATCAGACCAAGCATGTGAAACTGGGACATCATGACCATCTGCCAGCTTGACCTGCATGACATCCAAATGATAAGCTTTAATTCCTTGGTGTGCTGGACCATGGTAGATGGTGTTCACATGGAAGATCTTCAGGATGCATGCATATTGGTATTCATGTTTTGATGTCATGTGATAACATCGAAGAACCATAACATTGCAGTGATCTGTACATGGATTAAGAACATCCTGAGCTCGACATATATCATAACTTGTATAATTGAT
This sequence comes from Termitomyces sp. K1Ag, assembly GCA_017657315.1. Lineage (NCBI taxonomy): Eukaryota > Fungi > Basidiomycota > Agaricomycetes > Agaricales > Lyophyllaceae > Termitomyces > Termitomyces sp. K1Ag. The sequence goes on from JAGGAR010008193.1 coordinate 13,013, forward strand.
GTGAAGGATGTAGTGTTCATGCAGCTGATTGTTCTTGAAATAGACCTTTTCTGCATCAGGGGAATGGGGGTCCACAGATGGAGTATCTGCCTGAGGTAAGCCAAGCATAGTCTTCAAATGTGCTAGCAGGTGATTCCATAGATTAGCATGAAAGGGTTAGGGTTAAGGACTGACTTTTTTGGCCCCAGCGTGCTGCATGGCAAAATCCTTGAATGCATCAGGAAGCTGAAAAAGCATCAGTGCCTGGAATTCAGGATTCTATATGTGCGCACCTGTGGAAAGAAAGCTACATGTTCTGGAAGTGAGCAAGATGGCATGCAACACCTGTATTTGGAATCATTTCCAAAATACATATACAATGGGGTCAATTTGGCATTTCCAAATTGTGTGAGGTGAGTGGCATCTGACCAGAACATGAGGCCAATGATCACACAAGGAAGGGTGCATCCAGATTCAGCCAATAATTGCTGCAACTCTTGATGGGCACAGAGGAACACTTCGGAGGAATAAATTTTGCTATAGAGTTGTATAGGAGCCCAGTCATCATGAGGGTGCCAGAGTAATTCATACGGTTTGAGAGAAAAGTGATGAGAGTTCTCTTTTTTCATGGTCAACTTTTCACAAATGACCTCCATGAGCAAACAATGGTAAAAACCAGGAACCTTGTAATCAACAACTCCAGGATGATGTATTACAATGGAAGGGAATGGATATGTGGATGGCAGACTCCATCCAACCAGCATCTTTGACCTGTCATTCCTCCTTATCCCAATCATTGATACCGAGCTTGTGATTGAGTAGATCCCAGCTAATTCCAGATATATTGGTAGGCAAGAATTCACTGTTGCTGATAATAGACAGAAGTTGTTGGAAGTTATGCTTTGACTTTTGTATTCCTTTATTCTAGTACCAATCCAAGAGGAGGAAAGATGTTTTGTTGGGAAAGGGTAGATAGAAATGTTTTGAGGCATTAAACATTGTTGGTGGAGATAGTAGGTTGGACAGCGACAACAGATGCTTTCAAGACTCAGAATCATGGTGCTCATGGAGGTTTGTCATATGGTTGAGGCCAACCACAAACTTTCTAAAATGCTGAAAGACATTGAATGCATTCATTGGGGTGTCAACAATCTCACCCATGTTGGTATCCATGGCAGCAGAAGGAGAGTCTCTGATAGAAACGCTCTCTAAATCAGAACCAGAAGCATGTTGGGGAGGTGGTGTTAATGGAGCTGGAAGAAGATCTACAAGATCAGGATCATCGAGAACAAAATTATCTTCACAATAGCAAGCAGGCATAGTTCGACATCTTTTAACAGAAGGTCCCTCCAAAAAAGAACTTCAATATAATGATGGACTGCTTCACTAGTGTTGACCTGAATCTGGAAATTGGAAGCTGTTGTCAGTCAAAAATTTTCTGGGATTAAAGGAAAATGCTTACTGGTAGTTCTGTGGGATTTGCCACAATCTCCAAGTCATTCTTGGTGCTGGCTTCTGCACCAGATGATGCAAATCAAAAAGCCTGAGCTGCACAAAGTTCTCTGACTTTAAGCATAGAGCTGAATAATCTGTCTTTGCTGACAGTGCAAGAATTGAGATGGTTCTTGAATGCAGTGGGGCTCAGAAAGACTCGGCTGCAGGAGCAAGTTCAATGGAAGCTGGAACCTTGAGGATTGTTGACGTAGTCAGAAGGAATTGAGAGCAGTAGAAAGGATTCAATGTGAGCCACGGATATAGGACTTGCAAAGTAGATCTGTTGATAACCACCACACCATGACAATGACAGTTAACTTGAAAACCGTTGATGAGCCTCAACTGAGGCTAGCTGCAGAATTTTTCGCCGATTTTTCCTGATTTTTCCTGACTTTTACCGAATTTTTCTGGATTTTCTACGATTTTTCTATGATTTATTACTTACAAGAGGCCGAAAAGCGCTATCACGTGACCTAGCGCCCGATATACTGCTCCACTGCCTTGGAGCTAGTATGGGAAGAACATTGGAGCAATTGCTTTGTTAG
>JAGGAR010008194.1:0-14978 GCA_017657315.1 Termitomyces sp. K1Ag
TGTAGTTATGCTTGTAGACACTGTACCATACTGAATATACTTTGGATCTCCCTCTGCCAGCTGTGTGATTGAGCCATAGCCTCCAGAGGTCGCCCTTACACATGCCCACTTTCACATCCTTCATTCTATCTTTCCTGTCACTCTCTTTTCTTTCCTTCCCATTTTGATCCTCTTTCCCTTCTGCTGTCAATCTTGCGATTGCATGCTTCTTTACTTGTGCACATTGCTAATTACATGTAAGCTTCCCACAACCGTATAGACCAAGGAGTCTAAAATTGTGTATGCATCTTTCTTAGGCTTTGGTGCTCCTTGAAAAACAGTAGGTCAGCTCCATAGGCTGTTACTTTGTCTCTCCATTGACTTGTTGCATTATCTGCTTCATTGTCTCTCACAGGGTTTGCCTCCATCTCTTGCTTAATTGTTAAATCTTTGGGTTACTCTTTTATTTTCTTGCTTGATTGGTCATGCCCCCTCCCAAGAAGACCAAGCTTAAGAGTGGCACCAACCCTTCTGTCTGGACTATTGAAGCACAGCTTCGAACTCTGTAAGTAATTTATATTGTCCTCTTAACTCAGATTATCACATTCAATTATTTATTTAGTGATGGCGACTGTCTCAAATTGTTTGTTCATGTTCCATTCATCCTCATCTATGCTGAGGGTGCGTGTCAAGAAAAAATAGAATTCTTGCATCTGTCAAAAGTGCTGTGACTGCTGGGTCATCGAATGGTCCCTCTACATGAGTCTCCTTGTGGTTATACTCCATCAGAATTTGTGGCAAACCTTGGACACTGTAGACCTGTCACTTCTCCTCCTAAGCAAAAGATGGCATTGTCTCCTGATATGTGAGTTTCTGTGATCTTGATGCTTCCCATCTTATCAACTTGTGCTCTTTATGATCATTGATCCTTCCATGCCATCTCCTGAGAAAGTCAAATCTGTAGATCAGGTAGATTCACCTGTGTTGTGAGTGGACCTGATAGCATGACTGTTGGATTGGATCCTTCACATGATGGCTCTGTTGATGAATCATCCCAGATTTCTTTGGTTGGAGGAAGAAGGAAACCTTTAATCATGGTATTTAATGATGATGAACCAGCAACTAGTTATGAAACAAGTATGTATTCTGCCATGCTGAGTCTCAGGTCATGGAACGATCAGTACTCTTGACAGTGCCCAAGTTCCTGTCAACAATGATAAGTTGGATACTATGAGCAACAATGAGTACATTTGCTCTTTGATTACACATATATTGGTGCATAATATTCTGCTTGTTTGCAGTGTTGTGAATCCTTGTGACCCCAACAAACATGCCGTTGATACCACCGTAATGCCACCAGACGTTCAAGACCCTCTCATGGCTGATTTCTATGAGGGATTACCATGCATTGAGTAAGATGAGTAAGAGTGCATTTATCTGTACATTGTTATGTTCTAACAACATGATCAAAGATGCTTGTATACCATTGAACCTTATGGTTATGACCATAGAAATAGTGATGGTCATGACTGTCACACTTGTGTTAGTGTGATAGCTGAGGTCATGTCCAAGAAGGATGTCCAGTGAGTGTATTTTACTATTTGTGGGGCTCTTGCATTGACATGCCCATTTCTTATCAGGTCTCTATTTGCAGGACATGGATATTATGTAAATCCAAGCCATATAGATCCTACGTTTCTAGTATCCAAAGGTGGACATGTTGCTATTGATGGTGGGGAATCTTTCTGTACTCTCATAACTTGCGAAGTCATTACAGTGTCCCATCTTATAAAGTCTGGCATCAATGCCGGATGTCCTTCAGACACTTTCAAGCAGCAGCATGCCATCATAGCTATGTTTCATCAAGATGGTTCTAGAGTCATGTTGATCTTATCTAGCATGTTGGAGTTGAACTCATCTCAAATCCTAAAGGAACGTATTCTAATCTTGGAATATTCTTCAACACAAAGATTCAAGGCAGAGGGACCTCCTTTGTTAACGGTATGCTCCCTCTTCATGTCGCCATGTTTTCTATATATTTGGTTGGACTTATGGTTGCAAAGTTGGTGGCTATGGTACTCCTGCCAAGAAACAGGAACTCATGATTGGCAACAAGGGTCTGTTTACCTATACTGCTTCTCCCACCTCTCGTAAGAGCAAGGATGTAGTGCTCAACACATGGAGCTACATTCTCAACTACGAAGAGACCAGTTAGTCATTTGCACATTGACATTTGTGTATTTTACTGACCTGCAATGTTCATCAGTACCTATCTACAATGGTCAATCTGAGACCTCTGATAGAAGCAAAGCTCGACCTTTCCATTTCACTCCCTGGGACTTTGATGAACTTTTGTCTTGGCAGTCTTTTCAAGGAAACAAGACTGAAGTGCCACTCAATTCCATTGTTGCAATAGGTTACACTACTGGCTCATATGAGTAGAGAGACAAACTGTGAGTATTATTGTGTTGTTTAGACACCACATGATCACTGATGTTTACCTTAGCACCAATATTAAATTCATCATCGTTCTCCATACACCCAAGTTGTCTGTTGGTATCAGCTCACCTCTTGGTCCATCTCCTGTTAAAGGTGGTCAAAGCTCTAAGGTTAAACAAGATGGTGGAAAGAAGTGATATGTGTGTTTGTTCACTACTTCTTCCATCTGCATGTGTATTGTGTATTGTGATTGCATGTTGTGCTTTGTAGAAACTGCCCTCTTTGCATTGTAACTTCACATTCGTTTCTGCAGTCTCAATACATCATACATGTTGTCATTCTATCCTGTGTCAACTTCACTTACAGTTGGGTTAAACCACTGTATATGTAAGCAATCTTTGCATGTTCTTTGATGTGCTTCTTTTATAAATCAGTACAGTTTCTGTCACTTTCTTTTGCCATGGATATCCTGATGCCTATCCAAGCGACTATTATGTTTTGTTTTGTTGTTTGCATTCCTACGTGTCTACATTCATTACTGTGTTCACCACAAACATAGCAAGCGATACCGACATAACTTCCTCCTTGCCAATGCATCCACATTTGAATAATCCTAGCTTTTTGTCATGTTCCTGGTTCACCTCTGATATATTATTATCTGTCAATCTGGTCAAAAGAGTCAGAGAGCTATCTCCTATATGCATATGTCACGTCTTATTCATCCTTTTAATGATTAGGTGTTTATCAGCTGCTTGATGGGCAAAGCATCTTGCTCAAACACTGCAAGATGTTGAATGTGATACTTCTCCACTGGAACATGGAAATTTATACAGCCTTTTCCATGAAGATATGCTGGATTCTGACTCTCGTTGCCCACCCACTAAGGTTTTGGATGCCCGATTCAAGATGCTCATGGCATATTGATTGGTGGATGTTTATATTATGATGCAAGGGGCACATATCTGGGAGCCCAGTGTTAGTGTACCTCTTGTGGAGAGCCGTAAGGCAGTATGTCTTCATCTTTTTATTATTTTTTTAACATCTCTTTTATCTTAGTTTTTCATCCCTTTCTGACTTCTTGTTTGATTGTTTCACCAGCCTATGGCTCCTCTCAATAATCTTCCTGCACTCCTAGCCAAGTCTCAAAGAGGTCTTTCCAACTATCTCTGTAGGATCAGTGGTTCTTCATTCAAGGGACCTCTTACATCTTCTTTGTCTTTGGCTTCCATTAGTTATGGTCCTCTTGTTCAGCTTTATTCAAGCCTTGCCAATAACATTGCTGAATGCAATGTCTTCAACACCCTCATAAATCTCACATCTGTGGCTCTGCATATGGGTTGTCTTACCCTAAGAGTCATGACTGAGGCATGGGTTGAGGTTGTTACAATCAAAGGAATGCCGAGAGAGGCTTGAAAGGGAGGAGCATGAGTTGACATGGTTCTTCCTCCACACTCTTTTTCAAACTCTTTAGAAATGTTGTTGATGACCATTGTTTTTGTGTATTATCCATGGGACTTAAGTTTGAACATGAGTCCACCATAATCTCATGGATCTAATGTACAGATTACTATCTCACCCAAGCCTCACAGATCTTATTCTCTGCTATGTTACCCTTTGTCCTGCATGGCATGTGGTTGTGTCTTTGACAAGCATGCTGTTGCTCTTCACAACATGTTGAACTGCGTAGAGTGGTCAATCTGCATTTATTCACTTGCTGGGCATGAGAAATGGTGTTTTATATTCTACCACTTCTTCACACCTTTGCCACAAAATCACTTTTCAGACCACCATAATGCTCCTGCTTGTCCACCATCCACCACTGCACAGCTCTCTGCAATGCTTGAGCTCAAATTTGGAGTTGACGGACCTGAATGCTATCAGGCATACTTGTGGAAGTGAAGGGGGAGGAAATCTATGATGCCTTGATTGGTGTACATCCAACCGGTCCTTGCAACTGAGGCTAGTGAGAGAGTGCACACAAGTATTATCATGGTTATTGTACTTCCCCTGGAAGACATGACCCCCACCAAAACCCTGAGCTTCCTCTAAACAGATACATTGGCTGTCTTTGATTGTTATGATGTCAAGGAAACTGAACACCATTACTTACATCCATCATTCCACTCACAAAACCAAAGCTCTACCACTGCCAAAGGCATGGAAAACTGCTGCCACATTCTCATTACCTCGATCTAGCTTGCCCTCACAGTAGGAATTCTCAAATACCATCAGTGACAAAGTTCTGGCACCTGTTATCCGTCTTGGCCACCCTAACTCAATTCATGAAAACTCAATCCTAAATTCACCTTGAATAGCTGCACTCACCATTAGAACATACAGACGGTAACGAGCTGCAAGATGAAGGGCAGGCAAAGGAAGGTTTGAAGGCAACCAAGACTGAGACTGTTGCCATAGTGGATACATTCCTGATAGAAGAAGGAATCAGATTGTCAACAATTGGTTAGCTTCTGTGTGCAGGATGTGTGAATGACGGCAATGATGACACTACAACACCCATTAACATGAACAATGATGAACAGCTCACATACAGGCTTCCTCATCCTTTGGCCTGTAACAACGTTGTAGTCAAAGGATTGAAGATGAACTTTGTCTTGACCACATGGATTTTTCCTTGCTGCCAAAGGCATGGGAGGATCTGTTGAAATTTTGTCTAGTTCTCTGTATTCTTGGATGTTGACAGCTGGCATTTGTTTGATTTTGTGGAGCGAGGGTTGGTGTTTGTCCTTCAAAGTTCTGCTCAATTTTGGAGGGGGGGCAAGAGTGTCAAAGAATTGAGCTATCTAGAGGCCAGTTTGACCCATCAGTGCATGGATTAATCAACACCATATACAAACAACACTCTTGCTCATGAGAGCATCTGAATCTTGGTCAGATTGTGCCAGCCAGTGTTGAGCTGCCAGAGGTGATGACAATAAAAACTGATACAGCACTTGATGTCAGTATTCAAGGAAGGAAATTGGAAGTACACAAGGGGAGAAGGACACTCTAACACAGGATTGTCAATGATGGAGCTTCACCTATGTCATGCACCATGGAGATGCTGAACTTGTGCTAGGAATATGATGTTGCTGTTATCGACAAAATACAGATGATTGCTGATCCTGACTGTGGCAATGGGCAAGGAGACAGATGTGCTTGTGGTTGAGACTCTGTTGAAGGACACTGGCAACAAGCTCATTGTTCATCAATATCAGTGACTTTAACTATTGCATGTGCAGGAGGAGACTCTGAACAGAGATTGAAGTCAATGGAAGAAAGCCCATCCTTGCCATTTGAAATTCTCAAATACCATCACCTCTCCACCTTGCTCTGACCAGCAGACTCATCCTTTGCTAACCCCAAGTACTTGTGTCACCACATGGCAGAAGCAATTGAACTTGACGACAAGTTTTGGCACTCACTATCCATCTCAACCACCCTATAATCAACACTCAACTCAGTTTTCCTCAGTATGTCAATATTTTGCATTGGTAGCATACGCACTATTACTGTGATGTATTGACTCAATCTTCTCCTCATTGCTGTGAGACCCTCATCAGCAGAGCATGATCCTCCATGGTGTGGGAATCTCTGAAAATTTGGACTGGTTCTCTATGTTCTTGGATGCATATTTGTTTGTTCTAGTTGATTTTGGGGGGCAAGGGTGTTGAAGAATCAAGCTAGGACAACAACACTTATGATTAGCAAGGGACAACTTACATACAGGATTCAAACCTTCACACTCACATTTCTCCTCTGGAATACACATATATGCGCATTCAATGCTGCAAACTGCGCATTGTCGGTGCTCTAAGAAGAGCACAATTCTAATGCTTCTCTTAAATGCTGCAATTATGCGCATTTTTTGGACAGTACATACTGTATGTGCATTGCTCAATGTCAACTGGGTGCTGCTCTCCCACATTCATTGCCCATGTGCACATACACTGCCAGTGCATGTCCTTCTCATACTGCTTTTATGAGCTCAAGGAGTACAATTTATTCATTTTGTGGACTCCATTCAAACTCTTGTCACTATGGCCAGATTGTCAACCTAACTCCCCAACATTGTTACCTTTTTGCTGCCCATGGTGTGAAACTCTTTCTTCAATTGTGAGGGTGAAGGCAACCCCAAGTCACTCTCAATCCTTTTTCAAGAGGGGAACTGGACTTGTGCAGGTTGGAACTTGTAACTGGCTGCCAATAATAATTTTGAGAAAGCTGCTCTATTTTCGCCTCTACGACCTGAGGTCACTTCACAATCCACACCTATGGTCAAGATGACAATGCTTTGCTGAATACTGCAAGATACCCTCCTCCAATCCCTCCCTGGTTCTAGCGCTTGCCTGTTATGTGTTATGACGGCACTTTGCACTTCTGTCTCTTGAACCAGTGAAGGAGTGCTGTATGTAGACTGGGATTGCGGAGCTGGGTGGCTCAATACAGGCACTTCTCATCTCACTATGGGAGACTTCACTCCAACTCTATATACCCTGCCTGACACCCTTTCTGCATGTCTTGCTCAATGATACCAAAGCAACAAGAAATTTGCCATTTCTACCCTCTGTTGTCTCCTCACCAACCTCACCTCCAACTTCAACCTCAACTGGAACTGGTACTGAGGTAGGAAAATGCATATCACAATACAAGTGATTGCAAGATTGGGCAGAACATGATGCTCAACCTAACCTGGAGTAACTTTTTTTCAGTGCTTCTCTCCATCAACATTCTGACTCACAAGATCCAAGCAAAGCACAATGTCTGAGCTTACTTGGGGCGGGCCCAGTTCTTTTATGAAGACATAATTTGTCGATTTGGGCATATCCCTGTTTTCATTACAGATGGAGGTAAGGAGTTCCTGAGGGCAGCTGAGCTGATCTACTGACAGTACATTATTACCCTTATCATCTCCACACCCTATCACCTGGAGGGTAATGTGGTCGCTGAGTGTGCTCACCAAACTTTAGTCAATGCTATCATGCAGACATGCAGAAAAGATTCTACGAAATGGCCTCTCTTTGTGATGGTGGGACTCCTTGCAACATAAGTTACAACAATGCACATCACAGGGTATACACCTTACTTTCTTTTGTATGGCCAGCATCCTTTCTTTGCATTGGACTTAGAGGATCAAATATGAGCAGTGTTGGATTGGGATAAAGTAAGGATGACAGAAGATTTGCTGGTATTGAGGATTCAGCAATTAGTAAGGTGAGATGAGGAGCTGGTAATTGTGATGGAACACCAGAGGAAAAGTAGAAAGAAGGTGGTTGATGACTTCAACCACAAGCACGCAAAGGAACTGACTTTGGGCGATTTTGCCATAGGAACTTGAGTTCTTCTCCATGAAATGTGGTCAACACAGTCACAAGTTAGCCTTGCATTGGTTTGGGCTCCATATAGTCGACAAGAAGCTCAGCAACAATACCTATCAGCCATGCGAGTTGGATGGAACAATCAGACATTCGGTGGCCACCATGAATAGGATAAAAGTCTTTTACTTCCATGATAAGTTCCAAACTGTTTGTATGATGGGGTCTGCCGGGTACTGTTTATTCTTAGCGGCCTCAGAGGCACCATCTTCTGAATTGGCAGCAGCTTTGGAGACCCTCAATAGGATGAACTGAATAATAGTTCCCTCATACCCTTTTGCTGTGTCACTTGCTGATCCTATTCTGCAGATCAAAAACCCAGTGTTGGAGTACCACCACTCTGCCTTCACAACTCAGGGATTCTCTTTCCCTACCATTGGTGAACTCCCTTGCAACCCATGCCCCCATGCTCCCTTGAAGTATCTCAATGTTGATCAGCTAGTATGATGGGCAATGGATGATATGCTTTTGCATTAAATGACCCAGTTGATGGGGTCATCATCTTAATTTTGTCCCTACATGTGGCCATGGTACCTACCACCTTCTTGGTCCGATTGTTTTATTCTACTTTCTCTGTGAAGTTATCCCTCTTACCAATATTCAAACCCTACTTAAATCTTTGCTGGTCTGCTTTCTTTTACATATTCTCTGGTTTCTGTCCTTCCTTTGGTTTATCATACTTTCCTCACACTTCTGCTTTCATCACACCTTTCTTGGACATTTTGCACATGCTGTCCCTTCCCCCTCCAAACATTAAACTGACATGTTTTGATCCTTTCCTCTCAGGCAACCGAGCACCACCAGGTCAGAATATGAGGGCATAGAATGGGTTTTGCCTTGAGTTAGCATTTGGGTACAATACTGTATTGACTCTCCCTTACCTTGACTATTCCTTTCTCATTACCTCGCCTGCCCTGCAAAGCTCAAGAGAGTCAGGGTGCAACACAAGGTAGCACAGCTCCTTCCATGGTTCATGTCAACAGTGCCACATCCTACAGGGGAGGATTGCATGCCACAATCACCTGAAGTGAATGAGCCTACCTTGTTAGCGCCAAAACTACTGATGGCCTAGTATGTGAGGTGTTACTTATGCTTCTTTCCTTTATCATCTCCTTACTTCTTTTATTGATGCTTGGCATGATATGACACCTTCTAGTCAACCGCTTTCCTTTAACTAGCTACCAGACCAAGGCACTCCACGGGCTCTGGGCATGAGAGAACGCATGCCAGAAGCACCTAGATTAGCCTCATAGGTGATGGGCCACCTTTAAATGCCCCGATCAATCTTTGCCATTGGTTCACCATGTCTGACTCTGAGCTTTTGTTTTGTTTCTGTTTTTTTTTTTTTTTTTGAGATTTGTTTTTTTCTTCCCCCCCAGTACAGGTTGTTTTCTATCTAATGAAACACCCTGCCCCATGCTTTCCTTCCTGTTAAGTGCCCATACATCAATCATGCCAGCAAAAGTCTAATTTGACTTTTGGGACTGACTCCTCTCATCTTCCCACCCATGCTCACCCAAACTTCTAGGGCCCCATGTCTCCTCATGTGCTCTGACCTCAAATGTCAATGACCTGGAAAACCTAGGCCATCTCTGGTTCTCTCCCTCTTCTCCAATGGTCTGTCAACAGACATCTTTGCAGTGGCTTCTGGGCTTGTGACAGGTCTGACATCACTGGATTGACCCAGGCTCAGGAGAGATTCCTCTGCAGGCTCCTCACCTTCAATAATTGCAGGATGTGTGGAAGCTGGTGGGGGGAGATTCAGTGGACTGGGCACAATTGTGTTGCTGGAGTGAGGAACAGGCCAGATTGTGTTGCTGGGGCCATAAACAGGCCAGATATTGTCACTGAGGCCAGAAGAAGGTGAGATATTGAGTCGGGTCCTCAGTTTGTTGACTATCTCCTAAAGTCATCATATGTTGCCCTCAGCTTTGTCTGCACGCCGATCATAATTCTGTACCTTCCACAGATTCTTAGCAAGTGCTTCACTTATTGTTGCAATGAAGCTGTTGAGATCATCCATTTGATAATTGATCTGGCTGAATGCCTCCTTGTTTTGGCAGAACATGCATTGGAGGGTTTCCATCTGCAATTGCTGACTGTTGATGCTGTCACCAACTTCATCCATCAGCATATTGATGGCCTCCTCCATGCTGGTCATCTGCTGGTGGAATGCATTGACCATTTCCTTGACAGCAAACTCACCAGTCTGACTGACAACTGGCTCCACCAGCTTGATTGTCCTTGCTGCTGGCTTGATCATCCTCACCACTAGCTTGGCCATTGTCCCATGTTCCACCGCTTTGCCTTTCATCATTGTTGTTGAGGGTCCAGCCACTGGACCCACTTCCACTACATTGCTGCTATCCATCAGACTGTTTCCACTGCTGCTGATGTGAAGTACTTACCATCTTCATCAACAAATTTTGACAACTTGACTTAGACAGCTTTCTTGCCTTTGTCCTTTCTCAGCTTGGCAGCCTTTGCATCCCGAGTGTGGCTGCAGAGCTGCTTGTGGATCTTGCAGCAGGCATTGCAGGCAGTGCCTCCCATCATCTTCACACACTGCAGGCCTTTGAGCATGCAATATTTGCACAGTGGATCTAGGTGTTCTTCCTCACACCAAGTGGCCATCAAGTTGTACTTCCCCAGGAGCATATCTCTGCTGATTGTTCCCATTCTCCGCTTCCACTGTCTGTTCTCCTGTTGAGTCTTCCTCCTCATGACCATCTTGATATGCATCCTCCTCATCCTGAGCTTTGGGCATGCAGGTGGTATAGACATGGGTGGGTCTCTTGACCTCAGCCCTGGCTAAAGGAGCAGTGGCAGTGGGAGTAGCAGTCTTGAGTTGTGAACAAGGACAGTCAGCGACCAGCAACGGATCCATTGAGCAGCTGACATCCTTTCCTTTCTGTTCACCTGAGGATTTCAGCATTAGTTTTGGGACAAGGACAAATGGCTTCTCAGGCATGCCTTCTAGTTGGACTGCCTTGCTGCTAGAAGCCTCCTGGGATGGTTGCCCAACATCATCCTCTCTCATCTTGGATCTGCCCATCCATGGTGCCAGTTTGTTTATGGCAGCAGCATCACGTTCTCGCTGGGCAGCCTCTGCTTGCTCTGCCAGAGCAATTTCCCTTGCAAGTTTGCTCACAAGCTCGACTGTTGTTTTCCTCGACTTTGGCTTGGAACCCATTGCCACACAAGAATCATTGTTGCCTTCTGTCATCATTTCCATCACCACTGAAGCTTCCATTGCAACCTTGCTCATGAATAAGGCTTTCTTAAGCCTGCTGTCAATAGTTTTATCATTGAGTTTGTCAAATTTCAGGAGGATCAGGAATGCTCTATTGAGGAAGCTATTCATCGCCTGCTTGGTGACCTGGGAGTCCCCTTGGACCTTGGAGAGGTCCTTCCAGAGCTTCTTCTGCAAGTGGATCAATCAATAACATTGGCTATAAGAGAGGGACAATGTACCAGGGCAGGCACCAGAGACCTGAGATCCCATAGGTTGTGGTTGCAAACAGCAGCCACAATGGCATCATTGGATGCCATGATGCAAGAGCAGATATTGGTGGTGCTGGCCATGGCATTGGTAGATTCAGTGGCAGAAGGTCCGTTGGCATGGGTAGCAGGGGCCTTTGTCCTGACATGGAAGTCATGTCAACAAGAAATCAACAAACACACAAATCCATGGTCACGTGCCTCATGTCCAAATAGGCAAGTGATGGGCATGGTGTAATCATCATTTTCATCATTCAGTCCATTGTCAGGAATTTTGTTTGTTCCATTGATGACAACACTACTCTTCTGAGGGTGTGCTTACCTTAAAGAAGGCAAACCCTATTCACATGGCACTTCTAAGATGCTTGTGCACTAGGAAAGGGCCACACAAACAAACACCCTAGAAAAGCTTTACACATTCAGTTTAAGATGTGAGAGTGGTTACATGAGACAGCACCAGAAATTTGCTACAAGTTGGATATAATATCGACTATAGCGCTAATGCTCCAAAATCTTCCCAGCACTCTATGCTTGCAAATGATCATCATGGGCTTGGACCTGGAAGCTCAACAGCAAGTATTTTGTTATGACTGTTCATCAGATTCCTAACAACTCAGATATAGATGTCGACTTACAGAAGATGCTGCTGCACTTGGACTGCATGCCACTGACAGGCAGAAAGCCAGAGTTCAGAACAGTGCCAATATCCTTCATTACAAGCTTGACTCCTGGGTGGATGTTCAGCACCTGTATATCCCTGGGCTTGCCTCAGTCCATGCACACAAAATCCATTCTGTGAAGGAAGATGATGCACCTCAAGACATTACACTCTACCTTCTGTATCCTGCAATCACCATCTTAGGGTTAAGAGGGGGGGGTGATGTCAGGGAACTACTCTTTTGAAGCCTCCCCTGCTGTTCCCAAGCAATCCCAGCTGTATTTCCATCTATGTCCATATGGTTGCTTGGTCAGCATTGTATCAGCAGCTCAAGTTCCCGGGTCTGAGTTTGAAAAGAGGGACTGTTTAATGGCACTTGGCCATGGTTTACTCCCTCTTTTCAAACTCAGCTAATCATGTGACCTATGTTAATTTTTATGGATGTCTGGCAGAGCAATTTCTTAAACTTGTTTTCTTTGGATCTCCCTCTGCCAGGTGTGTAGTCAGCTTATGCCTATTGTGTACATCTCTAATATACTTTGGATCTCCCTCTGCCAGCTGTGTGATTGAGCCATAGCCTCCAGAGGTTGCCCTTACAGTGGCAACAGTTTTAGAGTGCCATGCTTGGAGGTAGGCAGGCATCATTCAGCACATCTTTATATTTGGATCAGTGATAGTTAGCAGCATTGTGCCTTCATCAACAGTAGTGACAACACTTTGAGTAAGTACATCAAAGAGTTTTCCAAGTGAAATGTCATATGCCAGTTGTCAAATAATGCAAATTTCAGCAGATCAAGTTAAGGAAGCATGGGTAGAGAGGTGCAAGGAGTTGGAGGACTTGCAACAGGATGTATCAGCAATTGTGGATGATGTCAGTGTGGGTGACAATGGGCTCAATCACATTATGATGGCACTTAACACAATTGAAGACTCACCTGAGGTTGACCTAGGGGCAGATCCACATACTCCAAGAACACTAGACAATGTGCAAAAATCTGTGGATTGGCCAAGATGGGAGGCATCATATCAAGATGAACTCAACTCATTGAAGGAGATGGAAGTCTGGGAGTTGATCCCACATGAGACAGTGCCACCTGGACACAAGATCTTTAGAGGCTGACCTGTGTTCACAATCAAATGTGATGAGCAGGGTAACATCACAAGGTTGAAGACTCCCCATGTTCTGCAGGGGTGCACTATGGTCCAAGGTAGGAACTACAATAAGACAACCTCGCCTACTGCATGCATGGAATCCTGGTGAATTTTACTCCACTCAGGAGAAACACTGGATTGGGACTGACTCAGATTGATGTGAAAATGGCATTCCTTAATTGGGTCTTACCTGAGGAGGAGCAGATATACATGCAGCAACCAAAGGAATTCAAGGAGAGAGGAAAGGAAGAATGGGTATGCAAGCTATTGAGGTTGCTGTATGGGATGAAACAAGTAGGGCAAATCTAGAATAGAACATTGGATGAGGTGATGAAGAAGTTGGGTTTCACTTAGCTTGGATGTGAGGTGTGCATCTACTACTGAAAAACTATCCAGGGCATGGTAATTGTGGGCATACATGTGGAGGCAGTGTTTGAGGGAGCTCAGGAGTGTATCTGGTTACAGATGATAATAGAGGAATTGGGGTACCCAGCAAGTGGCACAACCACTATCCTCTGCAATAATAACTCAGCAATTAACTTATCAGAGGACCCACTCTTACACTCATGTGTGAAGCACGTTGACATCAAGTACCACTTTTTACATGAATGGGTAGCATCCAAGGAAATTACAATGCAATATATAAACACAAAGGACAATGTTGCTGACATGTTCACCAAAGCTTTACCAACCTCTCAGTTTACTTGACTCTGAGATATCCTGGGTCTATGATGAGACAGAATTCCATGCAAGGAAGAGCCACACTTACAGCAAGGAGGAGTGTTACAATCCCCATCACATATACCACCATAAGTGTGCTTGGTTTTTAGTTTGTCACACAATCACATCCCATTGTTATGCCCCCAACAAAAGAAGTAGGTAGTTATATATACATCTTCTGGACCAACAGACATCCTCAGTCAATTCTATTACAGACTAAGGGTGAGCCACCACTACATATGAGATCAGACATAATACTTACTGTACCTTAGATTATAGACTTACATAGTCTGTATTTATCTAGGTACAGAATATGAGTCAATCCTATTACAGACTGAGGATCATAGACTTACATAGTCTGTATTTATCTAGGTCCCCATGGTTCAGGTTCTAACACAGATTGGCATTCCAAGTAGTCATAGAATTTATTAACAGAGAAAGTTTAGTACAGAGGAAATATCTGAGAAGTCATTAGTAGCCTCTAGAGGTCGCCAGGAGTTTGTGACCATGTGCTATGGTTCACTGGTGGTCACCCAAGTTTTGGTGGCCTGACAAGTATGACTCCTGCTGGGATCTACTTGTACTCATTAAACTTGTCTGTCAAGCACATGGTTAGGCCTGATTAGGGTTCCAGTTAGGGTTTTGGTTAGGTGGTTAGGGTTCAGTACCTATAGACCCAGGTCTCAATGCAAGGGTTTGCAATTAGAATTGAGTGGTGTATTGGTCTCCTTAGAGCAATTGGTTACAAGTTGAATTTAAGGAGTGAGGCAGGAAATAAGAAATGAATGACTAATGGTCTTTACAAGTGTAGGCTGCTAGGGATGAAAAGCAGGATATGATATTTGTATAGAAGCTGTACCAGTACAGTAGACTGAGAAAATCAAACAATGTTCTAGTATAAATATGTATGCAAGGAACTCAGGCAACATAGTATAGAGTACTCAGAAGCCAAAAATTGGGGACATGTGTTGTAGGGGACAGAAGAGATGCAGAAGGTTTCAGTAGATATGTCTCCTGCTGAGTGGTATCCAGCTAGACACTCAGAGAAGATATGTGGAGTGAGTTCACAGTCTCATGCACACCTGCAATTGAAAATGGCCCACGGATGAGGGCAATTGTCAATGCTGGGTAGACTGCCTGCAGATGTTGAGCATATG
>JAGGAR010008195.1:0-14877 GCA_017657315.1 Termitomyces sp. K1Ag
ATAAGACAGGATAGATGCTATCATATGTACAAGTTCATCAAAACTTTATCTATGCTTCTTTCTAAATTGCATTGTTTTCGCTATCGAAGGGTATAATACTTTTTTCCTCTTTGTGGTCTAGGACACATGACCATAACTCCAGCTTGTTCTTTGGGGTGGATACTGGTGTTGTTTGCAAATAGCGATCGCTATTCAGTGTAAATACCTGTCAATATTGATTCTTATTGAAACTCCGACCGCATGTCAACGCGTCAATGATACTTGACGTGTCTGGAATCCAGTTACGCCACTGTCGCGACCCGACCCTACCTTGCTTCAGTGATCTATCTATGCTTTTAATTCTACACTAGTTAAATATATCTTCAAACTCTTTTTTTCTCTACTATGCCTGATCTAATTTTTAAAATCATAACTTTCTTGCCTGACTGTTCTGATGCCAGGATTGCCAGACCTTGAGCATTGCTGATTGTGTGGGTCGATGCTCTTTCTAAACATTGGTGTGTTCCTGTGTCACACATCAAGCTTATGGATGCCACACAAAAAGTCATTGATGCATTAAACCAACTAGGACAATGAATATACATCTAATACATACACGTACTATCAACCTTGTATATACAATAAAACATTAAACACTCACTTTCTTGTCACCCATCTCCATAAACTCCTTTGTGCATCCTTCAAGTGAGTTGAAGCGCAAACATTTCAATGTGTATGTGGCAAGAGCTCCAAATGAGCAGTGATACGGTTGTTGTCAATTTCCGAGTTGCTATTTGACTGCTTGCCTCATTTAGGTCGCTATTTCATGGGATGACAGTAAGAAGCTCACCAGAAGCTGTGATGACTGGCAATATCTGTCAAGATAGCGACCAAAATAGGTTTAAGAGTCACTCATTTCTGCATCATTGGCATTGTTTGGATCCAGTAGCCATGTGTAGCCATGAGGGCAATACACAGTGAGTTCCCCCCTTCCTCCTTCCTCCTTTCCTCTTTCCTTTCCAGGAATTTATTTATTTATTTTTTTGAATGCAAACAACACCATTACCGAGCCATTCTTTGCACATGGACAGGCTGGGTCAGAAACAAAGAGGCTAGCTGGTTGGGGAGAGTGTCAGCGGGGCAGATTCCAAAAGGGAACTGACCATTAGGGATGCCGGCCGAGGTCAGGGAAACCATAGACAATATTAACAATAATGAGTAATTAAGCACTAGCAGATACCGGCCGCAGTAGGTAAAACGGTGTACAAGATCAAGCAGGGCTCGAGAACAAGTAAGCGAAGAAGTAAAGCAGTAAAGTAAAGACTGAGATGAGGGGGGACATACAGCAAGGAGATAGTAGCAGGGACAAGGATGGAGCATGGGGTGGAGGTGGGCAAGAAATAAGATAAAAGTGACGAGGTGGGCCGACAGGTCTGTGTGCAACGATGTCAACGCCGATCAGCACAAAGTTGCTTAGAATACATGGCCAAATATAGCCTGGGAACTGTTGGTTGAAGAAAATATAATGCCCATGTCATAAATAGCATGTCAATTTTCAAGCCAGACTTAGTACTTATTCCAATTCATTTTTATAGTGACTTTTACTTTATTATCAAAGGACATTGTAATTTTGAAAAAGAATACAATATTATTCAATATAATTCTGGTATGAGGAATCCAAAGCTGTTACCAGGATATCTTAACTTTACTATAGCATTGCCATAATAATATTCACATTACTTAGTTATAAAACATCATTCTCTGAATGCCTTAAGAAACACTATACAGACTAATCCTGCCTGCTATATCTATCCTTGAATCAATCTGTCTTTGACCAATCTTCAATATATATTATACATGTGAACATGGATTCAGATGAATTGAGTAATGTTGGAGCCTTGAGGATGTGATTGGTGTGATGGGATACCACAACGTGACATCCAGGGCCAATATGGCCACAATGACTGCCACTCATGCATTGTCCAAAGGACATATATCATGGACAGCTTACTACAGAGTACCCTCAGTCCGTTACATGCTCTGAGGGTATGTTTACTATATATTCTCTGCATACTTATTATACTGATACAGTATCTAGACACATACTTACATGTTATCTAGGTACATATAATACAGTCTGTTAACACCCTCTGAGGACACATACTTACATGTTATCTAGGTACATAGTAAGAGTTCCAACAAGTTATGGGTTGCTGCTGAGCACATTACTTGATAACTACTGTGCTCGTTGGAAACTGATTTTCTCTTTTGTCTGCTCTTGCACCGCCAATTGCATTGGATTGCCCCATTTGGAGTCACCCTCCTTGTGTTGAATCCCCTGTGCTAGGGTGCCTGCCTGCCTTGTTTTGTCCTGATTTGGGAGTAGAGCCAATATCTGCTTGAGGACAAAGAACTGTGCTGCAAACCTCTATCATCAGATCAAGACACATGTGGAAGGTGAAGGACCTGTTCACATGGTTGCATTGATCCAAGAGGTGTTGAGGATCCAATGCTTGAGCAGTGAACCACTGACAATGACAGCAGGGCATATTTGTGACATTGTGAGGCATATTTTTGCCATAAAGACTCTGAATGAGTATCTGTTCAAGTGTGTCATGCTCTTGAATAGCTTGAATAGCCCACAATACAAATCTATCCAGGCTCAGATCTTGAGGGGACTTGCTGACTCTGTGAGCATGCCCTATACCTCTGATAACATTAGGAAGCTTCTCAAGACAGTCCAGAATCTGACAAAACTCAAGTCCTCTAGCACCATCCTGGCCACAGACACTGCACTTGCTACCACAACTCGTGGATGTTTTTCTAGATCATCAAAACCACATCTCCTGGCATGCCACTGGGGTGAAGTGCTGCACATGCACAGCCTTGTGCAGGACATGAGGTGCCATTTTGTGCCCATCTGGGTGAGGAAATGGAGAAGGACAGTGTCAATGCAGCTCATAACACTGCACATGCAGCCACTGCTATTCATGGTATGGAGGGGAAGACTTCTGAAAACACTGCTCCTGCTGCAAAAGTCTACATGCAGCTAACTGGCCTGAAGGGCAAGGTTTACCTAGTGGAGGAGGATGATCTGGGGAAGCTGCAGACCCTGAACATGGGCACGACACCTGCTGGTTTTGCTGGATTAGTTATGGATTGATGTATTGAACACCCAGATGGCTGACAATGATCAACTGGACCAAATATTTGAGAGAGGTAAACGAAGCCAGCATAAAATCGATTGCTCCCCTCAACCAGGACAATGAGACCACCCTCACTGCAACTGCTGACTGTTTCTTCTTCATAGATTCAGGGGCAATGATACAGATTTTGCCCTGCAAGTCAGATTTCTTTACCCTCCAGCCAATCATGCTCAAGGCAGTGAAAGGAGTTGGAGGATTTACTATTTCTGCCTGTGGCATAGGGAGCATAAAACTGTGGACTGCAGAAGGAGGCTTGCTCACACTTGAAAAAGCACTATATGTACCTGGATCCACTGTATCATCAATGTATCTAATGCCATTATGGAACATGCCTATGCCATTCACCAAGCTGCCAACATGGAGACTTGGCACTGACACCTCAAACACACCAACTATCAAGCAATCATGCAGTTAGCCCATGATCACAAGATCAAAGGTGCACTTATCCCCCTTCATCGCCTGCCTCCAAAGTGTGACAGTTGTATCCTGAGCAAGCAAGCCAGGACACCAGTTCTAAAAGTGAGGCAGGAAGGGCACAGAGCAACATGGAAGCTTGAGATAGTATGGGCAGATTTGATGAGACCTATTAACATATGGTTGAGATCAGGAAATCATTATGTATTAGACATTGTTGATGATTACACAAATATGCCCTGGTCCATCCCACTAAAGAATAAAGGAGAAGCATTTTCCATGCTGAAGGCTTGGGAATTGGCACACAAGAATGAGACAGGTTTCAAGATTGGGAAATATTGAACTGGTTTTGATAGTGAGCTCTACAGCCATGAGATGGAGGTGTGGCTTGCAGCAAGAGGAGTGTCAGATGAGCACAGCATGCTATACATGTTGGCACAAATCAGTTAAGTGGAAAGGATGCATTGAATCTTGATAGGAAAAGCTAGAACTATGAGAATTGACTTGAGGTGTCTGGAGTACCTCTGGGATGAGTTTTATTTAACAGCGGCTCACCTTCACACCAAGACACTGACAAAATTTCTAAATGGAAAAACACCCTATGAGAAGTGGTTTGAGCAAGACCCAGACTACTCCTACATGTGCAAAATCAGCTGTTGAGCCTTCATGTTTATCCCAACACATAACGCAAAGGTCAGATCATGATCCATTGAATGTGTCTTGATTGGGTATGGGCAGAAATTGAAGACATTGTTGCTGGGATAAAAGAAACAAGAAGGTGTATCAATCATATCATGTGAAGTTCATCAAGTGATGTGAAACCAATTCACCTACCAGCAAAACATGAGTCAAACCCCCAGTCCCCACACTCCAAGATCTAGATGAATCTGCCACACTTATTCCTGATGAGACTGACAACAACCTTGAAGATCTTGATGTTATGGTGGATACACCCTCTCAATATGTTCAGCAAGCTGTAGACCTACCTAGGCACCAGTCACTCCAAGATGATGACCATTGAGAGCAGGAAGACATACCAATGTTGAGAAGATCAGGTCGTATTGGCCAGCCAACTGAAAAGACTGTACAAGACGAAAACTGTCCAGTGACAAGATTGGAGAAAGTGATGGAAGAGGTTAGAGAGAGCAGGAGGAGAGTAAAGGAGCAGAGAGCTGAAAAGAGAGCAGCAGAACTGAATGTGCCTACTCAAGATGACAAATACATATAGCCACCAACAATTGATCAAAAATTAGCACCTGTACAATCGGATCCTAGCTGCTATCTTTCAGCTCACAGACCTGGAACCACTGCCAATGAATGTTGAGGAGGAACCCAGGACATGGAAAGAAGCAAAGAATGGGATGGATGTAGACAAGTGGGAGGAAGTGTATCAGGAGGAGTTGAAATCACTGAGAGACATGGGAGTGTATCAGCTAATTCCACATTTGGCAGTGCCACAAGGACACAAAGTGTGAAAGGGGCAACCAGTGTTCAAGATAAAGCGAGATGAACATGGCAATGCAGTTCAATACAAGGTACAGCTTGTATTTAAGAGATATAAGCAGATCTATGGGAAGGATTACAATAAAACCATGTCATCAACTGCACACATGAAATCATGGCACATACTTTTGCACATCATGGCAATGGAGGGATGAGATGCATTGCAAATTGATAAAAATGGCCTTCCTATATGGAATCCTACCAGACGATGAGGTACAATATATGGAGCAACTAGAGGGATTTGAGGAGCCAGGAAAGGAGGACTGGGTGTGTGAGTTAGTGCAAGGATTATATGGGATGAAGCAGGCAGGGAGGATATGAAATCAGATGCTGAATGAGAAGATGATCTCATGGAGATTCATGCAACTGGCTTGTAAGTCTTGCATCTACTACAAGAAGTCAACAACAGGTACAGTGATAGCTGCGGTACATGTGGACAACTATCTCTCCATTGCCAGCTCCAAAGAGAAAAACAAATGCTTCAAGTTACAAATGCAAGAAGTTTGGACTATATCTGACCTTGGTACCCCTTGCTACCTTGTGGGCATTTTGGTGGAATGAAATTGACTCAACTGGGCAGTGGCGCTGTCTCAAGCCACCTTTATTAATCATATGGTGCACCAGTTTGGCCAAGGAGATGCACACTTGATTTCTCTACCAATGGAGCCAAAACTTAAATTAAGGCGACTGAAATCCAATGCCTGAACTCAGGAAGAAAAAGATGACATCACAAAGCTATTTGTGGAATGCTTGCTTTACATCACCATAGCTATCAGGCCTGACATTGCCTTTGCAGTACAGCAGTTGTTCTAGTTCTTCGATAACTACGACAGGAGTCACTGAAATGCAGAGATTCACTTAGTTTGATACTTCAAAGGAATAAAAGATCTTAAACTATGCTTGGGAGTGTCCTCAATCATCTTATGAAGCTTTACTGATGCTGACTGGGCAAGCTGCTTGGACATCAGGAGGAGCACCAATGGATATACATAGTCCTTGGATGCAGGAGCAGTTTTCTGGTTGGTTTGAAAACAGAAGACTGTAGCAACATCATCATGTGAGGCAGAATACATGGTGGCATGTGAATTGATGCAGGAGTGCATATGGCTAAGGATGTTGTTGAAGGCAATAGGTTGGGATTTCATGGCAAAAGCTACCATGTTATTCTGTGACAACAAGGCTGCCATTATCCTGTTTGAGGATCCCACAGCACATGCCCACGTAAAACACTTCAACATTAAATATCACTTTATTTGTGAATATGTACAAATAGATGAGATAATTATAAAGTATGTCAATATAAAGGACAATGTGGCCAACATGTTCACTAAAGCATTGCTTTGACCATTATTTCTACGACTATGACAGCTACTTAGAATAACCTAATGAAGAACTATGATTTTATAAGGAGGAGAGAACATCAGTTCATGGTAAGAAAGAGTGTTGGAGCCTTGAGGATGTGATTGATGTGATGGAATACCATGATGTGACATCCAGAGCCAATATGGCCACAATGACTGTCACTTATGCATTGTTCAAAGGACATATATCATAGACAGCTTATTATAGAGTACTCTCAGTCTGTTAATATGCTCTAAAGGTATGTTTATTATATATTCTCTGCATACTTATTATATTAATACAGTACCTAAACACATACTTACATGTTATTTAGGTACATATAATACAGTCTGTTAACACCTTCTGAGGACACATACTTACATATTATCTAAATACATAGTAAGAGTTCCAACAAGTAACACAGATAAGAATCACTCAGATATTTTTCTGAGATTTACTAAATATGCTTGATGTCTCTGATTTCTTAATAGATGCTGGACTCATATTGTTTTTGGTAGTTTATGCATTTAATTGTCAACTTGACATTCCATTTTTCACAATAAACAGTTCTAACCAGTAAAAAAAATTCACAACATGCGCAGTTCTCAAAAGGGTCTGAACACATTTTGATCAATCTGAGTTTCTGCAATGATTAAATCACTAACTTGTCATTCTGTCATCAGCAAATAATGTACAGCTGCTACCTTGTTGAATAGAAGTGGAATTAATGCAAGTTCTGGTCCTGCTTTTGCCACACTAACTGGAATAGACTAGGACTATATGTGAAGTAACCATGGTCAGTTGCCAGAAAGAACTTAAAGAAATTGTTGTCAAAGTCACATGACTTGCATATCACATAATCAGGCACATCATTGTCTAACATGTGTTGCTTTCTTTTCTCAACCATCACCATCTCTAGTTCTCCATGCCTTATTTAGGTGTGTTTTGCACCTAATAGTGGCCTCTATTATTGAGGAAGGGACTCACTCTTCGCTCTCTATGCCACCAAGACACCAGGACAACATGCAGGAAAAACTTCAGCTGGTTTTAGATGTGTTGAAGGATGCTGAGAGACCCAAGTAGCAGAAAACCTGCATGGTATATCTGCTGAAATATCTTTTGTTGTCTTTACTAACATCCTACTCTACTTTAACAGCTATTGTTGCCATCCTGCTCTTTGTACAAGTTTGATACTATGACTTCAAGCATTTGAGCCCCTTGCTCTTTGCTCCTTGCTCCACTATCTCTCAATTTGACTTGTGACAACCCTCAATGACTTGCAAACCCTTCCCAATGCTGCCTTGCAACATTGAGAAGGTTTTGCTTGTGCCATGTCATCACATGAGCCTGTTAACTTTGAGTTTGTGGACTCGCATGTCTGCTACTTGCTGACTTCTGCTGAGGCATGTAAGTTTTGCTTACTATCTCAAACATGTACTAATATCCTTTGTTAGCTCTTTCCAACCTATCATTCCATGCTTATGAGCCACCATGAACCTGCCATTAGCTAACAAACATTGATTTCATCAGTCTTGCTCCTCTCCATGTAAAAATTCAATTACAGTATGTACAGTTTATATATGGACTTGCCACCTCACTCATATGTTTCTACAGCTCTTTATCACTGTTGCTCATGTTCACAGCCTCAAATAAAATTTCTTTGACCTGCTGCCATTGTCATGCATGACCTGAGCAGCTAAGCCCTCTTCTATGCCCATAATTTGACTCATTATTGCTTTTTTGATTCTTCATAAATCCTTCCTAATGTCACTTCTCAATGTCAAGGAGGTACTGACCATGCTATGTTGTTGTGTGAGCTTATGAACTTAAACTTTGTTAGTTAATGTATCCATCACAGCTCATTTTCACCATGGTACATCTCTACCTACTGCTTTGAACTCATATTAACACCTTTGTTAAGTGAGGATAAATCAGCAGGTTCTTTAAGCAAAGAAGCCTTATGAGGCATCCTAGTTCTTTCTTCAATCAAGATAATCCAACCCTTCTGGACATCTGCTGTCACCAGTTCACAATCTGCAATCCAGTGGCTTGAGCCTCAGCAATAGTAGCAGTAAGTATTGCTTCTTTGTGAGGAATGTAGGATAGGTCTCATCTCTTTTGCATGAGTATTATTGCAACTACTGAAATTTAAAAGGGCCTTTCACATCTCTGTTTGGCTAGTTTGTAAAGCCTGCATAACATTTGAAATGCTACCAACTTGCTTTTTCATTGTGACAATAATGTCTTGCAAAAGAGCCAGTTTCTCTTCAGATTCCTTTTTGATCTGTATATGAGCATTTTCATCTTTTTCTGTCTTTTTTTTCTTAGAGCTTCTTACACAAGCATTATCAATCATAGTTGTTACCGTTTCCAGTACTTTTGATAAGTCATACTTATTGTCTTTGTGTTGGTTTTGCATAAGATCTTTGTAATGACCGTACTTGTTAATCAGTCTCTCTTCAATCACATCTGCAAAAGTTGATGTAAAATATCTTAGGAATTTGTTTACTAGAGACTCATTCTCAATCACTTTAAATAACTTCTTTGCTTCAGCTCTAACTTTCTTTACAAAGCAGGTCACCAATAGTTATGAGCACGTTTTGACCATGCTCAGAGTCCTTGGCGAGGCGAAGAACATTGTGCGCAATTGATGATGCCTGAATAATGAAAGTCTGCACGGTGATCTTTGCTTTTGCTGCCTTGATCACTTCTTGCTTTGAAGGAGTCATTGCGTGAATGAAATTAAATCTAAAACTTCAAAGTCAGCAAGCGCAAAAAGAAAATAAAATTGTGACGCACAAAACGAAAGTGTGACAAAAAAAAGCGAAAAAGAGGGAGCTGAGAGAAGAAAGCGAGCACTTAGGAGGGGGTCTTTTATAGGGAGAACAAAGATAAAAATAGGCGCTTCTCCAGGCACCAAAGAAAGAAGATCAAACATGAGGCGGATCAATGTTGGTCATAATAGCAAAGATTGACTGAGGACAGTCAAGATTTAAGTTGGGGAAAGGATGATGAGTCGCTGTCAGCGCTGGACACATATTTTTTTATTTTTCTTGACAATTTGCTACTATTGGACATGATGTGCCTGTCACATGACCAAGCATGTGACTTTCACATGACTTTCACATGATCAGCTGACAGGCTTTTCTTGCTGACTGATTTTTTGGAGCTTGTGTTGGAGTCATGCTGGAGCTATAGATATTTTAAGCTCTCTCCACTCATCTATTATGTTTTATAAAGCGCTTTTCTTATAGGATATGCCTGACTCCACAGCATTTTTGATATATATAGCCTCAATTTTTTAGTATAATGCCAGAATATAGCATATTGCTGCCTCTATGCATTAGTGAGCACACTGCTGTAAGCGCACATTCATTGTTCTTCTTGTTCTCAACACATTTTTTGCTCTAAGAAGTGCTTTTTACATGTTTTTGCTGTTGTCAGCGATTTAAGCGTGCGCACTTGATTGCCTTTGATTGTTCATGCCTGATTGGCGTTATGCTCCGATTGTTGGTTAGTCAGCAGCTAGTATCCAGTTAGCACTGGTATTAGCATTTACATTTATGTCTGCACTTGCAGTTATTTGTCTTTATCGCCGATCATATCCCATATTGCTCTGCACACACAAGTCTTAGATGAGTGCTCATTTCCATTCGCTACTAAAACAGAGTTTGTTGCCAACCCTTCTGTGTAACTTTAGGTTCCTAGCGCACTGACTGATAAGAACTTTTGAGCGCTGACAGAACCAAGTTGATTGCCAACACAGCTGAGCGACAGGTACCACCAGTCATTCCGAGAACACTTGTTGTCGCTGTTGCTGACAAAAGTTCACTCATTGCCAACCGATTTCAGATCACTAGCGCTATAGTCAATATTATATCCGACTTGTAGCAAATTTCCGGCGCTATCTGATAGGACCATTCTCACATCTTAAAACTAACGCATAAAGCTTTTCTAAGGTGTTTTCTTTGTTTGTGTGGCCTTTTTAGCATGCAAGTGTCTTAGAAGCGCCATGTGAATAGGGTTTGCCTTTTTCTTAAGGTAAGCGCACCCTCAGGAAAGTAGAGTTGTCATCACCGCTCATCTATGTCATTCCTAATATCAACGTTCAGCCCAAAGACACAAGATTTGCAGAACTGTAAGGACTACTAGCACAATTGAACACCAACAAGCAAATTGTGGCTTTTTCCTACTTGAGAAACAGTATGCTGGTGTATTTTCTGATGCTAAAAAGTATGTTTGCAGTTGAAAGATGAAGAGCTCTTTTGTCTTGGTCATGCCGATCTTAGTCGTGCTGAAATAGAGAATACCTTTCTAGGCTGCAGAAATCTCGAGATCAGAGAGGGTATCTTGTGCCTTCTCAGGCATGAGAAGTAGGTTCCAAGAGCGCAAAGTCATTAAGGACCTCAAGGCTTCAAGCACTTCAAGCCTCTGAATGCTAACTGAACTATTGAACCAATACACTCAGGTTCAATTCTGACAGAATGTCTGAGTCAAAATTCTTTAGCTGTTATTCTTCACTATTTTTTCTTCAAATGCAAGTAGAGTGGTATTTAATTTGTATTTGGCTACTTTACAGAGTATGCACTCATTTCATCACATCAAATATCCTCATCTCACGTTGAGTCAAAGAAGGGTAGCATCATATTATGAATAGATTCTGAAAGTTACTTAAAATGTGACAGAAAGCATCAAGATGTGTTGCAAGAGTAAATGTCGAAATTCCCTATGTCAAACTCTGCTAACCTGGAGAATGGAAGCCTCTGAATCACTTTTAAACTCTCTAACCTGTCTGCTGCATCATAATCCCCTTGCTGTTGCTTTTGAGTCTGATACAATGCCAGCAAAGACTCACAAGCCATAATCATGACAATTAGCCTGCTGAGAGGTAAGGCTAAACTGGCCCAGTAGGTCTGAAAATGATTCATTAAAAATTCTGCTGTAAGAGCGCGCTCATCGTTCTCGTTCTCAACACATTTTTCGCTTTGTTAAGTGCTCTATACATGTTTTTGCTGTCGTCGGCAATCTAAGTGCTCACGCTCAATTGCCTTTGATTGTTTGTGCCTGATTGGCGTTGCACTTTGATTATCAGTTAGTCAGTGGCCAGTATCCAGTTAGCGCTGGTATTGGCATTTACGTCTATGTTTGCGCTTGCATTTGTTTGTTGTTATTGCTGATTGTATCCCACATTGCTCTTCATGTGCGAGTCTTAGACAAGTGCCTGATTCCATTCGCTACTAAAGCAGAGTCTATCGCCGACCCTTCTGTGTGACCTTAGGTTCCTAGCACGCTGACCGATAAGAACTTTCGAGCGCCGACAGAACCAAGCCTATTGCTGACACACCTGAGTGACAGGTTCCACTTTTGACTTCCTGAGACTGAATCTTATGTAATCCTGACTGCCCACTTGTTGTCGCTGTCGCTGACAAAAGTTCATTTGTCGCTGATCAAATTTCCTGTCACTGTCACTAAAGTCGATATTATATCCGACAGGTAGCAAATTTCCGGCGATTTGTGAAAGGATCATTCTCGCAACTTAAAACTAATGCGTAAAGCTTTTCTAGGGAGTTTTCCTTGTTTGTGTGGCCTTTCTAGTGCACAAGTGTCTTAGAAGCGCCACACAAATAGGGTTTGCCTTTTTTAAGGTAAGCTCACCCTCAGAAGAGTTGTGTTGTCATCATATTGGAGCCCACTGTGAGGGGTTCTAATCAATCATTCTGCTGGAAACTCGAACTCAGAAATGTCACCACAAAGCGTTACAGCAGCAGCCTGCGCCTTCTACTAGTCAAACCACACTATTTCCACTGCCTCCTACATTCCCGACTCATTTCGATCTGCTGACACCGCCATCAACATCATTGTCACCGCCAATCACAAATCTCACCGATGAACTTGCGGCAGCAAAAGCGCGTCTAACTCTCGATGACATCACTGACCTTGTACCGCAGACTCTCAAAGATGAAGATTTATTGCTGCTCACACCGCTTTCCAAAACTTTCTATTCAGTCCCATCATGCCAACGAACTCCAGTTTTGCCAACTCAAACCGTCCAACTCACAACTACTCCAACAGCGCCCAATCAACCTCTATCTCAATCACAAACCAAATGCAGAATGGCTGAAGAACTCAATGTAAATCACATGCCAACGTGCGGACACACCACCGTGCTGAAATGGAATGAGAGTAAGCCACATGAGCTTCCATATTACTTCAAAGAATTGGAGTACTTATTTCGAGATTGTAACATAACAGAGGATGCACAGAAGAAGGACTTCACTGTGCGCTACGTGACTTACAACACTGCTGAACTCTGGATGAGTCTCAGAGAATATGGAGGATCATTCACGCTGCCCACTACCGCCAATGCTCCC
Organism: Termitomyces sp. K1Ag; assembly: GCA_017657315.1. Classification (NCBI taxonomy): domain Eukaryota; kingdom Fungi; phylum Basidiomycota; class Agaricomycetes; order Agaricales; family Lyophyllaceae; genus Termitomyces; species Termitomyces sp. K1Ag. Next base: position 12,815 of record JAGGAR010008195.1, read on the forward strand.
ATGCTGCAACAGCGCTGCTACACTTACAAAGAATGGAAAGCGGCGATCATTCAACTCTACTCCAGCGTGGAAGAAGAAGTGAAGTGGACCCTAAATGATCTTGAGCAACACGTTGGAAACACATTCATTCAAGGAATCTTGATGTGCGGACAACTGTCCGACTATTATCGCATATTCCAACAAATTACCAAATGGTTAATGGATCACAATTGCATCGCTATGAGTGAAGCAAATTGCGAGTTCCAAAAGGGCTTTCAGACAAGCCTATGGACAAAGATCATTCACCGACTCGAGATCTTAATACCGAATCATCATCCCAATGAACCTTATGACATTGCGCAAGTCTACGAAGCTGGTAAATGGATTTTACACAATACTGACACAGCGACATTGCAGACAACGGCACCGCATCCGCATCTTGGCAGTATGCTGCCAGCACCCGACCTCTCTACCAAAGCCCCGCCAGCACTACTGCAAGCGCAACAGCGTGCGCAACCATTTGCCTCTGGAGGTGGCAGCAGTGGCTTTGTAAAGAAAGAGGAGATCAGCAACATCGTGAATACAGCTATAACTTCCATGATTGACCGACTAAGCACTACCATCGCTGCTGGATTGTCAGCGGCAGCCCGACTGAACCGACCACCTTTGCCCGACGGCTGCCATTTCTGCGGCGCTCTCAGCCATACGATGGTTCGCGGGCGGTGCAACAATTTAGAAGAGTATATCTTGCATGGGAAATGCAGGTGCAACGCCGAAAACAAAGTCATACTACCGACCGGTGCCTGGATCCCATTCTATAACAACAAGACTCTCTACAAAGAGTGCATCAACGAGTGTCATCACCTACATCCTGGAAACATCACGACTGGCAATCTTAATGCCAATACTGGCGCCAGTGCTGAGCCAGTCCAGCAGGCGACTATTCAAACTATGCTCTTTGAGTCAGTAATGCCTGCAAAATCATCTGGTAATGTCCCGCAGCTGCCATTAGATGGCCAAGTGTATTGTGATCTTCAGCGGAAATTTGATGCTCTGCATGAGCAATATAAACAAGATCAGCTCAAACTTCAAGAGTTTTGCAAGCACCAGATTGCTGATGGGGTCAATGTCCCAAAAGCGAAACGGCCGCTAGCTGATTACCACCCCGCACAACCAAATGCCGAAGCAGGCTCTAGTAATCCATCGTCGACACAACCAATACAGCCTGAAACCACCCAAACCCAGCCTACAAACCCAAATACCGACAATGATGAAACAGAGCCACAGAAGAAGAAAGCAAAAGGGAAAGCGCCAATGAAACCTACAGTCAAAGACGAGCCCAAAACAGACACAGCGCCAAGCGCTGAACCATTACACCCCTTTGCAGGTATTCTGCCACATCGCCTGTTGATAAAGTTATCGGTAAGGCCGACAAAAAGAAAGATGGCCAATATTGCAACGAAGCGCCCATTGTCTCGGTCGACCAAGCAACCGAAATCTTCAGCAAACTCCTCGATACAAAAGTCACCATGACCGTCAGAGAAGTGCTGAGCATTGCACCTGATGTGCGATGATGAAGTCGGAAACCACCTATATGTGTAAGTGTGTGTGTCTGTCGGGAAGAAAACCACCAAAAACACAACACTACAGGGTGAAAGTGGTTAGGAAGCGACTTGTGTGTGAAATGGGGAGCACCAGCAGATTCCCAGAAGCGAGAGCTTCAAGATGGATATAATATTGACTTTTTGCCAAAATGTCAGCGACGTGATTACGTAATCAGTCGGCGCTAGCGCTAGAAGGTGTCGGCGCAGCGCTAGGGCGATAACAGGTGCTGGAAATGAGCGCTTGCGCTTAGAGCTACGTCGGCGATGAAAACAAGAAGTCGGTATCAATATAGGCAGCGCGCGGCCAAAGTACCTCAAAGCGCTGCGCTGAACTAGAGAGCGCTAAGCGGTAGCAATATAGAGTGTGTGTCGGTAGCGCTGGAATTGCTAGTAGCGCCGATGAGCAGAGAAAATGACCAAAGCGTCGGTCGAGTGTGTCGGTGGTGGGTACGAGGTGAAGTCAAAGAATATGAGTGGGTC
>JAGGAR010008196.1:0-14842 GCA_017657315.1 Termitomyces sp. K1Ag
GTTACGTTAGGCTAAATAAGAGACAATTTGAGGCTGCGTTATGCGTTACGGTTGGTACCATTCACTCGGGTACAGTACTCTCTCGTAGCTTTCCCTTCTGATCTTAACCACAGGTTCGGCATGAACTCCATCAAGTTCCAGGGTATCCTCTCAAAACCGGCATATCTACTAGGTCATCTGGCGTCTCTCACTCCATCGCAGTCACAGTTTCTCTATTACCAGCGAACGGTGGGGTAAGCGCACAATGATAACTTGTGTCACGTCAAGTGAGGATACTTAGGATTCGGATAATCGCTGATCCGGCTTTTTCCGTGTCTTGGCTCTCGATTCAGTTTTGTGCACTCTCACGCTCAGCGCTAAGTATTTAAAAGATCGTTCTTGGCACGAATGCTCATTCCATTTGCGTCCGAGGTTCTCAACTAGGTATAGTCAGTTGCTCCGGTTCTGTTATCATAATTATCGAGAGAACTATACTAATCTTCAGCTCAGCATAGCTATATATGAATCCCAGACTCTCGCGATGAATCGATGAGATTTTCCGTTCAAATCGAGAGCATGTAAATATGCATAGGGTACGATTATTGGGTCAGTATGAGCTTGGGCAACCGCCTCTTAGTGTTCAAGCGCAAATATAGTAAGGTGGCTATATTTAAGGTGGCCTCAAGTGATATTTGGTCGAGGGTCATGTGTATCAGGACTTCAAGCTTCAAATGTCATGCGTTCCGAAGTTATTTCGCTCGCCGACTCACTGATCATCTACGCAGGACGAGGGATGCTGATAGCTCTGTGATTACACAGGGTTCCGCTCCCTCCACTACTCGGCCTACGAAACCCATCTGACCGGTCAGGTACAACACTGGTTGCCAGTACCACGAGAATCATGCGTGAATACACTCAGACCTCCGTTCCCTGCGTCCCGCCGACTTTGGCCTTCTCTGGGTGTTACCGGAGCCGTGTTAATCACTCCTTCATCGTTCGAACATACAATTCAAAGGAATGTTTCGACATCAGAACATCCGTAACAGCTCTCTCTTCTCTTTCTTTCGCTTGGCCTGCGCTCGGCACAACTTCCCTTTGTGAGCAACGGCATTATTGGCTCAGACGGAGCGATTGAAGACATCACGCATGATCGAGTATATGGCGATTTTCCTTGGTATTTGTCTTGTTGATGTACTGCTTTTTGGGAACGTTAATGCGGCAACAGCTGCCAGCGTAACTCTCACCCTCACCCTATTCTTAGGGCAGTTCACACGAATATCAAGGTATACTCATTGCCGGTCCAGATTCTACAAGGTGATCATCTCCTAAACCTCGATAAAATAACATCCACGGGGTGACTCATGAGGTCCAAGGAGTTGTGCTCGACAGAGCTGCTGACTCTTCAGCGGGGAAAATCCAGCTGATCCGAAATTCCTCCATCCCGTGCCGATGTTCCTCTTATGTTCTCGGATGCTGTCATACTCCTCAGCATTTATTTCTGGCGCAAATGCTCCACAACATCATCCAACGTTCTCATGAATGACTGGAAGCACAACAACAAAGACCAGCAGACTTCAATCAAGGTTTTTGTTGGTGAGTTTTCAATCTGGCTTTCTGACCTCATGATCTGCGTACAGTATGCTTGGTCCGTAACGTTGGCTCGTGTTCTTGCAGTTGTCTGGATTACTGTATTGATCTTCTGCTCTGTGCAATTCAACTTGAATAACGACCTACCTCGTGATTCAATGAGCTTTTCCGTCGAGACCAAGTCACGCATGGTATTCACAAACGAGCATAGAAGTCGCGTTCGACTACCGGAAAATACTATATTGTGGCCTATAATTGAAAATTGCTGCAGATCATGTGCATGCGAACGCAGATGTCGTGCGTCCCAGGTTTCTTCCCTCGTAGACTTTCGCTGATCATCTGAACAGCTTGCAGTGTGGGGATGAGAACTTGGCAATGGACAATGTGACTTCAAATCTACATGAACTATATAACGACTCCTTTATCGTCTGAAAATGCTAGTCGAGGACGTAATTTCAACATGAGAACGGCCGCCGTAGCTCTTTGTTCTCTCTCTTTCATTGGCACCGCGCTCTGCGCCACTTACTCTTTGAGCGACTCCATCATTGGGTCAGGCTTTTTGAGTGATTTCAATTTCGAAGCAATCGCAGACCCAACACACGGTCGAGTGTATGACTTCTTTACTTGAATTTGCGATTGTCATATTGACATCCTGCTTTTCAGAAACTATGTCAATGCAGCAACAGCTGCGAGCCAAAATCTCACATTCGCCTCGTCAAACACTTTTATTCTCAGAGCTGACCATACAACTGTACTCAGTGCCAGCGGTCCAGGGAGGAATTCTGTGAGAATCAGAACCAATAAAGTGTACACGACACATGTTGCTGTGTAGGTTTTCTACAAGCTAAGAGGCTGTGGCTGTAGCTGATGTCTGACTGCTAAGCTTCAACGTACGACATATGCCTCAAGGCTGTGGGTAGGGAAAATACCATTTTTGAAATTTCTCATGACTAATCTTTCCAGTACCTGGCCTGCAATGTGGGAAACTGACGAGGCCAACTGGCCTAATGGCGTAAGCGATTTGGCATATTCCTCGAACACGTCATGGATGCCCCAAACCTCACTCCTTTCCTCAGGGTGAAATCGACATCGTCGAGGGGGTGAATGACCAAGGGCCTAACACCATTACGCTTCATACTAGCCCGGGTGCGGATCGCTGGGAGTTTTGAATATGCATATTTCTTCTCACTTCTTAACGCCAAAAGGTTGCACCATGCCTGCTTCGCGCGACCAAACGGGGTTAGTTTTCAATCGATGACCATTCATCTTGAATTCAAACCTTCTTTCTCATTCATAGAACTTCCCTTCAACTCGATTGCAACACCGCGGTCAACGGCAACGCGGGATGCGGTGTTCGGGCGCCCACGGCTTTGAGCTATGGCCCCACTTTCAATAATAATGGGGGTGGTTGGTGAGCATTTTATTGCGGAATACGATGTGCCTGCGTTTATCTCGGGCCGTGGTAGGTATGCCGTCGAAAGAACTACTACATATATCAAAGTGTGGTTCTGGGCTCGAAATGACGCTAGTGTTCCCACTGACGTCAAGAATGGTGCTTCCTCAGTCGATACCGGTGACTGGGTACGTGACTTGGAACTTAGAGAGCATTATCCGCGCTACATTGGTATAATAGGGGACCCCGACCGCGTATTTCCCAAATACAAGCTGCGACATTGCATCCCACTTCGACGCGAATAACATCATCATCAACCTGACATTCTGTGAGCTATCTGCTCTGCTAGCCGAGACGTGGAAACTGACGTTCTGGATGCCAGGTGGAGACTGGGCTGGAAATGTCTATGGTTCCTCAGGATGTCCTTCCACTTGTGTCGGTCAGTGACCTGAGAAACGCCGATCTACATGGATACTTGACATCCCGTTCTAGACTATGTCAACAACAATCCTTCGGCTTTTGCCAACGCCTACTTTGATTTCGCATCTCTCCTTGTCTACACTTAGGAGAAGCTACTCCGATCATGTCCGTCTTGTTATGTAGTACACCACATCATGTTATATGTTTTGCAAATATACCCAACCTAGCCAAACCAATAATGTTTCCACAACTGACAGTTTCTGCCAGCCAGGATAGCAATTGTGTTCGCTGGGTCTTGCCACATCGTATTTACATCTGAAAGAGAGGCCATTGGCTGGTGACTGCGACAATTCCGTGTACAAACTCTAATTTTGATCTGACAAACAGTCAAAATATCTCCGCATCCCCAGAGTGTCATGTGTAGAAGAATGAGGGATCACTTCTTATCGCATGTTATCATCTAGAACTGGTGGATTAGACTATTGTTTCCATATGTGGGAGATAGAAAACACCTTGTCGCGTGTAATGTTGCTATCTTCCACGTTACAACTTCCGGGTCCACGGGCCACGGCTTTTGATCTCACTTTATATTGACAAGGTTGCATTCCAGAACTACATAAATCTTTTCTAAGAGAGACTCCTTCTGACGATCGCATCTGGAAAAAGCTTCCACTTTTCACGATGTAGCTTCTGTTCCTCCGTGATACCCCCTGTACATTATCACCTCTGCCTCATCATCCTGGTTCATGCAATAATATAGACCACCCGACTATGGTTTGAGCTGAGATGCTAATCAGAGTTCAAGGGTGTACCAGAGTTGAAACCTCGATGCGTAAGGGCTACCCTTTCCCGCCGACATCATATGATGACCGGGCGCCGAAGGAACTGATTTCAGTAAGTGAGATTTTCCCTTTGTAGTGAGTTTCATCGTTTTACTCCTTATTTGACTTCAAAGATAAGAGAAGTCTTACTCGTCATTCAAAAAATTAGCCAGCGTCATTTTTGTCGAAGCACGGTTTATAGAATCACCGTTCTGCTATTCTTATGCCCCCTGATAAATGAAAGACTAAGACCCTGCTCTACTCAAAGACCCTGCTCTACTCAGTGAGTTATGCGATGTTTATCATAGGCTTCAATCAGCGCCCGAGAACTTGAAATGACCCACCGTCCGTCATGGACAAACTCACGCTTGTCCATCAAGCCGGATGAGATGTGCATGGACTCATCACGGGATATGGTTATTAAGGCATCAGATTTCCTTGCAATTACTATGTTAAAACAGATGTCGTGGTGATTCCTCGGGAAGAGATCTATCCACGGCATCGCCTTGATACGGAAGCAGGAGTGAAGCGTCCCTGAATCGAAGATCGAAGACATGCCAAATTTTGAGTTGTGCTTGAATCTTTCACAAGCTCAACATACATACGGCAACAGTGACGAACCTAGCTTCTTTTCCGTAACGCTTCCTGGTGTTTGTTGGCTTTTCCAATTACGGGGGATTTTGTGTTTCTCCTAACCCCTCCTGGCACATAGAAAAAATGCGCGTTGTGCTCTGCATGGGTAAATGGGAGACGTGAAAAGATCCCGACGTCATCAATGTTGACCTATTATGGAACATCTCCAAGTGACCCAGCGGCAAAAGATGGCAGCGACCCTCGATCTCGACCAAAAGTCGATGTGGCTCCCACGTGCTGGGATCTCGCCTGACAGCCTTGCATTGACCAGCATGCATTTATGAGACGTTCATGTGAGATCTGGGTAAGAACAACCTACTGAAATCCCCCACCATGTCCGCACCGTTCTACACCAAAATCGACAGCTCCCTCACGCGAATCGTGAAAACCTCCAAGGACTTCCACCCCGAGTTCTCATTCTCAGACGCAGATGTGATCCTCAGGTCTACCGAGGGCACGCTGTACCGTATTCATTCATATACTCTACGCACAACATCAGGGTTCTTCAACACAATGTTCAGCTTGCCACAACCACCAAGGTGTAAGGCCGAGGCTCAGGATCGGAATCGATCAGGCCCTATGGGCGAAGATGGCGAGTCGGAAGAGATTCCGATATACGAATCGGACTTCGTGCTTGAACGACTCCTTCGACTTCTATGTAGCATCCCAATTCCGTCGTGGGAGTCTTTCGACGACGTGTCTCGTGTACTCACAGCAGCAGAGAAATGGGACACACCTGGACCCATTGCTAGCATTCGCGCTGCCCTAACCTGTCCAGAGTTCCTCACTTCTGAACCTTTACGCCTATATGTCCTCGCCAAACATTTCGATTGGAAGGAGGAGGCTAAGCTCGCAGCCAAACAGACACTCACATTGAACTTGCATGACCCGATACATGCCCCGACACTTGCGAGCTTATCATCAAAAGACCTTTTATCGCTTCTGAACCTTCATCGAAAGCGCCGTGACATGTTTAAGAGGCTATTAGATAGCCCTGAGCGATTTGCCGCAGGAAACAGGTATGTGCTCGAATGCGATCTCCACACTTGATTCTGATATCTTGACAGTTCGCCGTATCACTGCACTTGTTGTGGTGTAACACAACTGGATAACCACACTTGGAGAGAGTTTAAAAATGCCATGTTTGCAGAAATTGATAGGCGACCATTAGGAGACACGCTAGGTGTCACTGTTGGTCATTCAGCGGATTGGCCAGAAGCAAAAGCCTGCTGGAAGGCAAAATGTGCGAAGGAGGGGTGCGGGGGGTTGAACTACGACCGGAATGCGACTTTGAGGCAGATCAGAAACTGCATCGACGTGTTGCCCAGCACAATTGAGGATTGACGTTGGAATCGGGTTTCATTTGCCTATGAGCACTTGTCTCTTCCACTATCATATACACAATTCAGTCGTTGAACATGATCATTGACTGAGTGCTGCTTGAAGCTTCTTGAATGATTCGAGACAATCTCAGGCTTGATCTTTCGAAAATCAGTTGCCGTTAAGTGTAGGACTTTCATCGCCAAAAAAATGGGCTAAATGTAAGGGTTACGAACTCGAAGAACGTACGACTCACATTGAAGTCAACCTATGAAGCTTGTGGTTCGTAGTTCAACTTGAACAGTGGTCGTTGGTTTTCATGACAAGGTTATGATGATCAGAGTGGCAGTGGAAGTCCGAAGCTGATCAACACAAGATTTCTGATTATTAAACAATGTGGTCAGCACTAAACACTTTAAGTTTGACTTTCTGCTCTGCACGATACCTGCGAAATGAATGCTCGAAGCCGTCCATCTAGATATCATCAAGCTCGTGGCACCCGAATCCTAATATGCTTTGTCCCTAGTACAGGCTTGCTGCTTGTGAAAGCCACGGAGCGGTAGCAGTGCTGCCACTCCCTCTACATGGTGGCCCGGCCCTCACTTTCACGGTGGGAACCCACCCAACCGGCTTGTGATGCTCTCTTGGCTTGTCAAATTTTGGATTTTCCGTCTCTTCGGTCTTCACGGTATTCACGACCTTTATGACTCTTTTATGTCCTTCGAGCTGACTCGGACTTGACAGCGACATACAGTAGTTCTGTAGGAGCTGGAGTAAAATTGAGGCAAGACCCGCAGTCGACGCACTATTAACTTTATTGAATCAACTATCACCGTGACACGAATACTTTCCAGTGTGCACATATCCTTGCAGTCATCCAAAAATTAACAATGACGTGATCCTCATTTGACCAGCCGTGGGTTTCTCTTTATGCAGGCTTGCTCAATCTTGACTTGCTCACACTCCGAAGCTGGCAGTGTACCGTCATCGGCAAAAATCCTGTGTGAGTCTACTCTGAACAAAGTATGTCAAGGTCTGTTTGTTTTTTGAATGTTGTAACTTACATAGTATCTAACCCACACAGCACTTTCTCAAGAATGGTCTTTGTAGTGAACCTTTTGCAGGCCCTACCCCCGTTTTTGGCCATTCGAAACCTTGCTACAGTGTCATTGGTGTTCAAGAGTTGTCACATGCTGAGGTCGAAGATGCAGTGATGCTCGTGTTAGACTGTTATCACCTAATTTATTTCGTTTACACCACCACATGCTCTAGCTATGGCGATACTTTCATGTACCTCGTAGGCTAATCTGGGAGTGTACATACACTGATAGCACCCGCTCCCGCGACTTACCCCCTTCAAATCTCTGCTTCTAATAGGGACGGCGTCACGTTTAATTCTCGAAGGACCGTCACGCAATCAAACTTCCTGAACCCATGCCAACCCAAAGTTTCTGAGATCGAAGACCGGTCAGGTTGGCCTGTGCCAAGTACAAACACAGAGTCTCAATTTCCATTCACGAAGGGACGAACTACTTAGTCTCAGTGTACCCGTCGACCGCAGCTCGAGTCTCGACTATGTTTCCAAAAAAAGTTCTAGATCACCGTTAACGATGTGAATCACTCCATCTCGTTCGCTTTATGTGAGAAAGTTGGAGATTGTTCTGTTCTTTTTAAACTGCAGCGATCTGGAGCTAAGGTCATTGTGCGGCGGGCGTAGGTCTTCAGACTTCGCTATCATTACGATAGAGCAGCTGATAACAGTGCTACCTGCCAAGACCGGTGCCTCGCCAAACCCTTGGGTGCCGTCGCCGCCTGACGGTAATAATGGAACCAAATGGACGCTGGTCCACTGCCATGATGAGGCCTCACCGCAACTTTTACAGTGCTAAGAGAGCTCTGAGCAAGTTCCGTTCAAGACTCGCGTCTATGTCAGCGCTTTTGATTCTACTTAGTACTGATCCAGGAAGCTTCCAGGCTTAGTCATATCACTAACTTGAAGTTCTATGAGAGGAGTTACTCAGGTTAAGGCGTTGAAAACAATGAGCATGATGGAATTTCTTGGCGGCGAGGTTGAACTAATATTACATGCTTCTTATTTATTGAGTTGCACGTCAACCTCGTGCACAGCATCGTGCTCCTTTACTGATAACGTTCAAGTTTTAGTTCGGCGTTTCAAATTTCTTCCATCTACTATGGCCAATGCTCAGTACGACACTGGTAACCCCACCCAAAAGGTTCACTCTTCCTTTGATTCCAAAGAAGCCAACATCGTACTCTGCTCGGCTGAAGGCACACTTTACCGCATTCCGTCATTTGTGTTGCGAAGTACCACGGGATACTTTCGTGCTATTCTGCCCCCTCCGCCGCCATTCGGACAGCCAGCAAGAGGTCAAGAACAAGTTACAGACCCGATCATAGTGGACGAGAAAGACGTCGTCTTGGAGAGATTCCTTCGTCTCATCAGTGGGCTGGAGACGCCAGTGTGGGAGTCGTTCGACGAGTTGGATGCAGTGATGTCGCTCGCGGAGAAGTGGGATGCAAAAGGTCCGATGTGTCTCATACGAGCAGCAGTGACGGCGCCCAGGTTTCTTGCGCAGCCTCTTCGATTATACGTGATGGCGACTCGATTTGATTGGGACCACGAAGCCAAGCTTGCGTCCACCCATACATTAAAGCTATCCATCTATGACGAGGAGCACGCAGAGCAGCTCCAGCGGCTTCCTGCCAAACATTTGATGGCTCTCTTGAGCTTTCATCGTCGTCGGAGAGATATATTTATGGCATTTCTCGATACCGGAGAGGCCTTCAATGCGGGAAACGACCCAGATCGATACTGCTCTGGGTGTGGAGAGAAGGTGAACAATCATAGTTGGCGAGAGTTCAAAGCCAGGATGTTTCTCGAGATGGATCAACGACCACTGGGTGATACTCTGTTGAGTTTGGACATGGAAGATTGGCGGGAGTCTATCGCATGCTGGAGCGCAAGGTGCCGTAATGAAGAATGCGGATTGCCGCATTATGATAGGTCGGCCACATTGCGCGCCATTCAGGACTATCTCGAAAAGCTCCCTTTGACGGTATAGACCTGAGAAAGCGCTTAGGGATTTGGACTGTGGTCGAGTCATTCAGAAAGAATCGCTTCAACCGTGTATGTATCTATGTTTACAGTGGCTTCGCTTTGCCCCTAAGTAAGTACGTTGAAGATAATAGTACTAGTAGACTAGAGAAACTTGAAAAAGTGTTCCAGCGAGATAAGTTAAAATTCAAAAATATGATCATCAAACAAAAAGTGATCGCAAATTTTTTTGATCAAACCACCATCATGCATCATTTCTGAAGATCTGAAGCCTGAAGCGATGAATGTTCCTCTTGGTCACGGTATCATGTTTACAGTTAGTCGCACGACGTACATATTAGTTTCAATAACTTCAACTTTCAAACATGTTCCAATGGCGACTCAGGAACTGCCAAGACCAACACCGAAACCTACCATCGCGGTGCCACTACATTCGAGAAGCTGGTTGCGACTCGCCATAAATCGACCGAAGAATGGAAGGTGGTTTAAATAAGACTTGTTGGAGCTCACCCTTTGAAACTACTTGTGCGTAAAGCTTTATTAGGTTTCCGCAACATGGATATGAACAGCAGATAGATGGGACACAGCTCGCGCATTTGCTTCATGCTACCGAGACGGATAACAGGAGCTCTATATGGATAAAATGTCCTTGAACTTGGTGCGGGTGGTGCTCCGCCGAGTATTCTTGCTGCAAAAACTGGCGCTTTTCTAACTGTTGATGATTCACTGCATTCAATAGTGGTATAATAGTTATCACTAACTAGCCTGACGATGATCTTGCGAAGAACATTGTCCATAATGTTGAAGCTAATATCCCAGCTTCAAATCGTGATCGTGTCTATTTAGGTACGTTCTCTCTTTACAATGAAGAAGAACTCCGCTAAACTACTTCTTAAGGCTACATTTGGGGAGATGAGCGGTTGATCCTCTGTTAGAAGCGATATCAAAAGCAAATGCAAAATCAGTGTTCGACTTGATCATCTTATCCGATTTGATTTTCAACCATTCTCAGGTAGATAGCTTTTTCACTCTTCCAAGGTCGAAACTGACACTCTGAGTCTTCAGCATGATACCTTTTTGACACAGTTGCAGAAATCCTTCTGATTTGCACTCTATTCCTTCTACTGCGTCTGTGCTCATCTTTTATCCCCATCATCGCCCGCACTTGGCCCATCGTGATGTGGAGTTTCTTGAGAAGGCACGAGGGCGTGGGTGGGTATGTGAAAAAATCTTGACGCGAACATCTCTGTATGTTTCACTAATATGTTTTATCTCGAATTCTTCTGATCATTCTTCCTTAAGCCCATGATTCCGAGCGATTCTGGAGAGGAATCTGTTAGACCCACCGTTCACGGATGGTAATTGACAGGACCCTACCGTAATGAACGCGATCATATCTCCACAGTGGATATTGAATTCATATACGCATCAAAAACATCTATATCCTCGGTGTTCCACCGATTTCTCACCTCATCATTGTCTCTTCCCCAGGTCTGATTGTCCTATCCACTGAATATTGCAAACTCCAGTCACCACATTTTTTCGGTGTCCTTCTGTGCCTGTGTTGCTGCCTTCATGTGTCATTGAACGCAAGATACGTTTCGACTCTTTTGAGATATTTCCAAATGAGGGTTGTCACTCCTTCAGGTGATGGCTTTTCGGGCGTAGAGCCTGTATAAGGGCTCTATAATGCCGATATAATCCAGCAAGAGGACGGTGGTGAGCGATCATCGTCTTCAGTATCACGAGTGCGCTTATATCTTCACAGGAATAGTGATAGTGAGCTTCTCGTTCTTCCTGAGGACATGGGAGTCAGTGCCACAAGAGTTGTCGGGGACCCGTCTACTGTGGTCTATGTCAGGGTCAGGGCTAGCAGAGGGAGAAACAATGTCGATTGGACAGATCCAGTGTGTATGTGTGCTGTGACCCGTGGCAGATGTTGTGACAACGACAGGATCAGCGTACTTATTGAGACCACTGTAGCTTGCGAGACGCGTGACGATGGAGTTCGAGTAAGTGGGGCTGATGGTCGTCCAAAGCAAGATTGAAAACGGGAGTGACATTAGTGCATTAATGCCGACGAACTATGGAGACAGTACTTAAGACAGCCCTCAATGTTGTCGACATCTAGTAGAAATTATGAACCACGAATAACCACAGTACATTGGCATGACTCTGTACTAGTTCTTAACTTTATAAATTTCCGGGATGTATGGCAAGGATTATTACAGGTGTCCAGTCCCTTGAATGGGAGCAAGCGCACTTAGACTGTCGTATTCATAGGTGCCATGGTAAGGTCCATTAAACTTTATCCTTTCCTCCGTCGCTGATAAACACTTTGGGTTCTGACGGAGACGATGCCCCCTATACAACCCCATAAGCAAATTTGGCGTTGACCATGACTTCGAGGGTCGACGTTCTTTCTCGAAGTGATTGAAAGGGGTGTCGAAATGAAGTTAATACCCTCAGCGAGGAGTCCGAGGAAAGTCGTAGTATATAGATAATGGCGGTGGCCATATGTTGCGAATATCGATTCGACAGCCCATCACAAAGATAAGTACAGGGTAGTATGTTGTTATGATGAGATTACAAGGGTCTAGGTTGCTCTATAATACACGTCCGTAAGTACAGGATAAGGTACGCAAAATAGAGACACATGATGTGAGTTCACCGACATGCTTTTGTCTTCCGACTCTGCTTGGTGGGATTTCCTGCAACGCTGATCTTGCTAAAAGCACAAAAGCTGGAGTGACTCTTGAGCACCCTACGGCTGCTTGTGTGAGAGCATCTAAGATTTGGACAGAAATAATACCAAGCTGCGATATGGCTCTGTAAGTGACGAACCATCCCCCGTTCTTTAGTCGTCGTCGACATCTGACGATGACAGTCTCCCCATTGACATTGAAGCCTCGTAGCGTCAGGTCCCTTGGAAGAATGAAAAGCATGTTCGGAGAGGTGCTTCAGTACCCGATTCTGAAAAGCAGTTTCCTCGGCGTTGGTGTTTCCTTCGAGCTGATACACCGTTCCGCAAGACTCCCATTCGCACCGGAAGATGACATCACAGAGGACACCTTGAACGAGTGAAAGTTCCGTGCGACTGATACGGGGGACATAACGAGGACGGCGGGCACGCTCACGGGGGTAGGAAGTTGATGAGGATTTGGTGCCGCTGGAATCGGTTGTTCCATTCGACGGAGTAGGACTGATGAAACGAGAGGTAGAAAAATCGTGGTGAAGGGTAGAGTCCTGTGTGAAGTTGGTGGGCGCCACGGAGAAAAAATCAGGCGGCAGATCCAATAACAACTCGTTATTGTTTTGCTCGCGAACACGGCTGAAGAAATCAGAAGGCGGAGGAGTAGCCATTTGCAGTGGGATAGAAGAAAGCATTGAGCTGTGGTATGATAACGGCTGGCAGTGATACGCGGTTGGACGTTGCGTCGGACAGAAGGAGTGACTGGGATGATCCCCCTGGATTTGCGGGTAAGAGTATGACGACTGCTGGTATGGAGTCGCCACCTGTGGTGGTAAAGCCAAATTCATCATCGCTTCGAAAGGGATATCTGGGGCCTGAACATTATCATCGTAGAAAGAAGCCTGAGCGATGAATCCGGTGGAGTGATAAGGCAGACTTGACGATGGAGCAGAGGGAATAGGAACTGTGGGGGCGAATGGGGCGAGAATCTGCTGCCGTTGGGCGGTCAACGCAGCGTAAGAACCTTGGGTCTCATAAGATTCAATCCTGAAACAAGACTGAGCCATAATCACTTTCTGAGTGAAAAAGACGTACAATTCGATAGCGGGTTTGCTTGCTGAAGACGTGATTTCCGAGGCTTCATTCTTTTTGTCTCCAAAGAGCTCAGTCATCAGGCTCTGCGATTTTGAAAGTACCAAAACGGTCGGAACAGGATTGGTCGGTAAAAGATTCATGATGAGCAAGGAAGTACTGACACTTGTGAATGAGATGAACTAGCAACCATAGAAAATGAGTTTATATGCCACTCTCTAGTCAAAGCTGAGAAAGAGTGGCCTCCAAAGCGATCCGCCCGTTGACTAAATATGATAATTGACGGTACCTGCAGTGAACATGCGAGTGAAAAGGGACTTATGACATGTCTTTCAAAGATCGGCGCATTGTCCGTTTATTGTTGAATTTCGTCATCTAGCGGTGCACAAAACATGGGATCAAAGAGGTGTAATAGTCGAGGCCACTGTAAAAGCGGGCTAGTATCTTGCCTGACAAACGAAGACCAGAGACGACTCCGAATCAAGGACTCTTGTCGTCCCGATCGGGCCGACAATTAACAAATTAAGTAATCATGATCCGTGGCACGCGCGTCCCTGTGCGCCTCTTTGGCCTCGAAAATTCTAACAGTACATTCTAAATCCCTCTGCCTCCCGTCTTTCTCTCTATTAGATTTGGACTTCGTGTTGATGTGCTTATCCAGTAATTGAGGAATGACGTCCCGACTCCCCGCTTCTGATTTGCTTGACAGAAAAAGAACTGTACAACAAGCGTTGACAAGTCGATGCTTTTCAATGTTCCGCTCTAGTTCCATCATGCCTCTGATGCTCGAAGATCTTACAGGGAGTTAAAGTCACGCGACGGAGAAGACATGGGTCGAAGACGTTATATTCGAAGGTTCCCGCCAGGCTCGTAAGTTGAAGATCGATACTCCAACTGATATCGATGCCTCACTTGAGTTAGCTGAGTATGGTCCCATAGACCTTGTCGACGTTGTTTATCACATGTGCCCATATGCACCCACAGCTTGACAACCCTACCAGCTGTCGCTCTTGCTACAGTACCAAAAATAAAAGATTGTCGATGAACCTCCTGTGGCCTATTTGAAATATCGCTCAAATACGGTAGGTGAGTGCCTATACTGTTATAAATATGGTTGCTTCGGACGCGACACATCAATGATTTTGCCACCGGCTAGGTACGATTTTTGTTCTCTCGCATTCCATCAAGATTCCATGATAATCCACTTTTGTTTCTTATTGTCTAAAGGAGTTCGGAGTCTAGAAGCGCCCACAAATCAATGGTGTATAAAATCTAGTCTTTTTATCATCCAATCACCCAACAACTGCTCTTCGACCACTGTTGGGTTTCCTCCTAGCTCTTCTTCAGCTCACTCGATCGCAACGGCAACTCAGCAATCTTGTGGCCTCATACCACGTCTATGACAGTATTCAGTCATCTTCTCATCTTCACATTGTGAAGCGGAAGTATGTCACTGAACACGGGCGCATCTTGTACACAAGACTCGTCGTCATCGACCAGCATATGCATGCTAATGCTTGAGGCTCTTCGGCATCTGGCATGTGAGTTCTCAGCTTCTCATCTCCAGTCTATGTCTAACTGTACAATTCTGCAAGGCAGTTCACCACCTTGCCCCAATTATGTCACCATTTTTCTTGTTCGAACCCTCTTGTCAAGGAAAGGGGCATTCTTGAGCTATAGATTGTGTGTCTTGAGGCAAGACTCTATGCTTTCACCATCTACAGCTTAGGCTCATACTCAAGACTCAATCCAGCACCTGACCCTCACGATATGACTGGCTAGTTAGCCTGGTTAAGCACCCCCACCATAATATGGCTAATTAGCCAGGA
>JAGGAR010008197.1:0-14820 GCA_017657315.1 Termitomyces sp. K1Ag
TGCTCATTTCACTTCATGGTTGCCTAATCATGCTTGATCAGCAATTGTGCCAGCAGTTGTAGCAGCAGCACCAAGTCTCCTGAGTCTGAGTTCAAATGAGGGGGATTTGATGCCATTTCAGCCCCAGATTTCCCCCTCATTTCAGACTCAGCTGATCATGTGACCTAGTCTCAGGTTAGGGTTAGTCTTCTGTTGATTCTGTACAGTTCTTTCCCATGCTTCTGAAGCCTCTGAAGCGTCACACTTGGCTTGGGAGGTCCCCAGACTTGTTCTCTTTGGATCTCCCTCTGCCAGGTGTGTAATTATGCTCGTTAGACACCATACTGTACTGAATATACTTTGGATCTCCCTCTGCCAGCTGTGTGATTGAGCCATAGCCTCCAGAGGTCGCTCTTATAAATACACTACAGACTCAGAAAATAGAAAGCAGCAATTAGAAATCACTTAGATTCTTCTCAGAGTCACACAAAACTTGGACTTAGAGAGTTCATGTAAAAAAGATGAAAACAGGCCTAAAGGCTGTGATAACATTGCAATATGTAAAAAGAGCTGCTACTTAAAGTAGCAGCCTCCATGAGGCAAGAAATGACAAAAGATAAAAATAAAAATGTATTTTTTTTTAAAAAAAAAAATTGCCAAAGCCTGCAGCATGAAATGCCCCAACCTAGCACCCAGAATCTTCCAACCAACCCTTCAGTTTGCCTGATCAGAAGGAAGAGGCACGACAAAAATCCTAACATTGAAGTTAGGATTAGTGTAGAAAGTGACAAACAAGATTAAAAGAACTGACAATGCCAGATTCATCACAGTGAAAGAGGTATGCATAGTTGAGGACTGATGCTAGAGCTGGCTGTGATACATGACCTAGTTCTGGTAGCAATGCTAGAGAAATAAAAGTTAAAAGCAAAAAAAGAAGAAAAAAGAAAAGAAAAGATGCACTACATAGCAGTACCAGATGGCACTGTTGCTCAACTCATCCATGAAGTCATAGAGGGAGTCAAGAAGCAAAGTGTCACAAAAATTATCATTGTAAGCCATTTGATAAGAGGCACAGCAAAAGGGCTCAAAATTGGAGGCAAGTGAATTGGTCACATAGGAGATTAACTTGTTGTTGCCAGCATCAATGAGCTGCTCATGGCACTAAAAGTAGTGCAAGGTGAAGTGGGCAAGAGTGTGATGACAAATGAGGAAATGGCAAACATCTTTGAAACTAGCATGTTGATAGGACCAGAAGAGGGCATTGACTGCACTCTTTGCAGAATGCAGTCAGAAAACAAAAGAAACAGAATAAAAAAGAAGACAAACCAAATTAGAAATAACACTCTCATGGCTAACATTGTGATAAACCAAGGAGGGAGCATGCCATTGCCAAAAAAGCATGGAGTGCGAGTCAGGTAGATCAAATAGGTAGTTAGCAAGGAAGTGAGAGACAATGGTGCAAGTCCATGCCCATATGACCTGATCTTCAAGCTTGTCAGAAGTGTGAGGCAAGACAGCAGGCATCCACTAGGCATTGTCCTGCATGCGCCATAAAATTGTTGAAAGTGAAAAGAAAAATGAAAAAAGAGATTGACTCACTATTTGCATGAAGACAGCCCAGATTAGGGATCAGCAGAATAGGAGAAAGTACTCAAAGAAAGGGCTCAGCAAAGCCACAGCAAAAAACAAAGGGCATAAGATCCAGTGGCCCAGCCAGTCATGAACAGTGGAGAGGTGTGCAAGAAGCCTGATAACAAAGGCAGGCATTGAAACAGAGCAGCACAGAAGAGTATACAGTGCCCAGAGCAAGGAATAAGACAAAAAATAGGGGAAAAAGCAAGAATCAAAAGAATTCTGGCTCCACCAGCCAGAATCTCATAGTCCAGATTTAGCATGAGAGCACTGAGCTATATGCTGAGAAACATAGCCACTGTAGCTCCCATAGCCAAGCACAAAGTCAATGAACCCACAGATAGAAGACAGAGAACCCATTGATGGTGTATAAAAAGCATGTTGACATATAAATAACATGTGTCTCTAAAAAGAAAATAAGCTTAGACACAACTAATTTGTGAGATCGTCCCTGATGCAGGGCATAGAGGGACTCCTAAGATAGACCTCATACACAACCCACCACGTCACGTGTGGTGACAATTTGTGACACCAGTCATATGGCCCTCAAGAAATATAACTCATAGCGAGAAAAGTGGTTATGAATTAGATGTAGGACCCTTTTATGTTTATAGGAATACTGTGTGCTCTTGAAAAATATTCTAAGGACTTTTTCTGCTAGTATGAGAGCAATATAGGTCAAATGTGTACAGGTAGACTTGTTTCTCTGGATTCTATGACAATAGAAAGTTAAATCTCCTTTCCCTCAAGCATCAGGGCCACCAAAAGATGTGGAGTATGTTACCTGAGCATATTGCCTTTGCTCTATCTGCGGGGAAGGTATAAATGAATAATGTGGTTGCCAGAGCTTCAGTTGATCTGAAGTTTGATAAGACTTTGATAAGATGGATCAGTGAGATCTACAACTAAGATAGCATTATAAAATGGCATCCCCCTGAAGTCTTGCAAATCCCCTGCACAGAAGTCTTGTAAAATACATCTACAACAAGACTGTGCAACGGTTTGAGCTCAAATGCACTACAGTGTAAGTTATAATCAAAATACATGAAATGTAACACTTTCGTAACATTTTCATCACATGACGTGGTGGGTTGTGTATGAGGTCTATCTTATCTGGTACTGTCAGATGTGCCTCAAAGAGACAATTCCATAGAGTGGCAGGATGGCCCTAATGCAGTGAGTAATTAAAGAGGCACCCACTCCACAAAGTTCTATATATGTTTGGACCCTGGAAACCTTCAGCAGATGTGCAGAATTGTAGAAACACTGTTCCACATGTATGCAAGCATCAGAAGCTTAATCTTTGACACAAATAGAAAGAGGTTACACAAAAGTATCAGAATATGGTTGAGCTGAGTAGTTAAAACCGCTTACCACTGGGACAAGATAGAATTATCATGCAAATCTGAGAGATCTCATATTTTGATGGGATAAAAGCTGACTGAAAATATTCAAAATGATGTGAAAAAACTAAAAGTGTGCATATCTGTTGGCACTGGTCTTATTAAGTGATGACTAGGGACAGTCAATGTCTAGAAAGAGGAAGATGATATAGTGTATATCTGTTCATGCATTAATTTTGTGAATAATGCCATGTTATTAAACCTAATATCAGCTATAAGAAAAGATATGAAGTACTATAGTAGTAGTAACTCTGTGGCTATGGCAATTCCAATCATAATAACAACTAGGCATGCATGTTGGGAACACAAATAGTATTCAAATATTCCTTTGTCATACAAAGCTGTGTATTATCAGCAATATAGAGGTCATGGGCTATACTATTGAAGACTACTGAGATGGTTTTAAGGAGCATATGCCAACAGGCTGAAGCAGAAACAGAGAATGGGTTCAGGCAGACTTGTACTTACTGAATCAGAGAAATATCAGTGATGTGCCTTGTTCATGATTGAATGAGTGTCGTATCAGGCAGCCAGGCACAGATCGCCTAGGCTGAGAACTTTGTGGAATTTTGGACTGGAATGTCAAGGCTTAGGCTGAAGCTTTCAGATCATGGACTTAAGCTTTCTATGCAGATCAACAAAATCAGAAGTCTGTCTAGCCAGTTGTAGCATGATGATTTGACCACTGAGTAACCCAGAGACATAAGCTGGTATATTGAGAGAGTGCTCTAAAATATTGAGTATGCCAAGATGACCTTCTAAAGATCAGAATAGACAAACCCTCAACCCAAAGCACACAGACAATGTGGTACCTGACAAAATATTGCTAATTGAGGTGCAAACTCTCAACCAAGAGATAGATTAATTAGACAGCAACTATATAGGTGGTGCAATACATCCTTTGCCTAGTGATTTAGACTGAAGATACCCTAAACTCTACAATAACTGGATTGCTGCACATGTATCACGTTCATAGGTATACCTATCATACTACCAGTATATAGACCATACTAGTAGGTCGACAATTCAAGTTTTGACTACCCCACTTATCTCCTTTTTCATATGTAACTAAGAATGAGTGAGCAACATGTTCAGGTAGATTCTGTGTGATTCAAACTTTTATGTGGTGCCATGCCATTGTACTAAGGTCTCCACTGAGATTCCTTGTTTCGCTGTGTGCCTATTTCCTGTGTGGCTTTGCCTGTATAGCTTTTGTTTGTGTGACTACCCTAGCTTGTGTGGCAATCACCTCGAGCAGCTGTGTGTGATCACCTCAGAATACCCTACCTTATACTTTGTATACTGCATCTTATACCTTTGCCATAGACAAATATATCCTATTCACTTAGCATACACTTGATTTGAAGTGAAGCATGGTATTTCTCAATACTCTTTCTCTGAACTCAGAATCAGCAGTTGCCTTGTGCAAACTCCAAGATACAGAAGGAGCCTGTTCCAATTAGATTTGTATTAGTGTTGTTCTGACTCTAGTACATATCAAATAGTATTCTTTTGCATTTGCATATGGAAACTAGCAGGTTCATCATTGCGATAACAGATTCCTCCACAATGACATGGTTATCTTGGACAAGGATGGGTGGTCAATCACTCATGCCATTATACTTGGCTATGTGGCTGACAAGAGATCAGATTAATGACCAAAGAAGTTGATGGTGAGAAGTTCTAGGTTAAACTTCAGTATAACATGTGAGAATATGAGAGAAAGCAGTATTAGTAGTCCAATTTAGAAGGTTTACAAAAAAAAATGTAACATAGTTACAGTAGCTTAATATTCACACTGAATAAACTAGACCAATTTTGGATTCTAGTGTAGACAATATGAAGTAAAAATAAGCTGATTACCTAATGTAATCAGCGCAATATAATGAGAGAGCAATAAACAAATGTGATAAGATAAGATGAGATGATAATAGAGTTTTGAAGAGACTCTATTCCATTACACATGTTGACAGATGATGAAAGTGAGCTGACGTCAAGAGGGCAAACACTTTTCATTCTGCCTAACAAAGACCTGACAGACAGTGGATGTGACACATCAAAAAGCGATACTGTTGCCTTAATGATAAAGCTGTTTATCCTACCAGATGAAATGATGAAGGCACCCTCTCAATGGTGATGACAGAACTCTTCATTCTACCAGATGAAGACCCAACAGAGGAATCCAATGAAAGCACCCCCTCTAATGATGGCAACACTCTTTGTCCTACCAGACAAAGACTCAACAGAAGATAAGAATGAGTCCAATATATCCATCCCTGGATGTAGGCCTGTTAGCTCTTTTACTCCTAATGATTTTGCTGATGTTTCTAATATAGAATCAGAATGAGATTCAACAACAGACCTGAGAACATGCAAAGAAGATATAACACTTTCCTAGCATGAGGGTTCTTTTATGCCTGAAGACTTCTCATTCATTTTGGATGACTTTTTTTGCCAACAATGATGATATTGTGGCAATAAAAGAGTATTCTGATAAATTTGGGAACCTTTGAGAAGGTCATCCAATAGATGTTTGAAACAGCTTGTTGAATGATTTTAGGGCAGACAACAATCCTGACAGCTTAGACAGTTGATGAATGGAAACACATGTAAATGTAATATATACACAAGAAACATGTGTTAGAGAATACTCAGCATAATCTGTTTGAACATGAGATGGAATTGTAATGGAATGTATATAGACAACAGATTTATTCATAATACAAAAGCTGCTGATCCATCATGTCTGAGTGATCTTTTGCCCTCTTCTGAGAAATGGTATTCACAGGTTTCACAAGCCAGTGTGGTATATAGGTTAATGTTTCAAATTCTTTGAGTATTGTTTCACTGACTTGTGTAGGCACTGGTAAGTTTGAACCTCACAACTGGCATATGATCTTCCTGACTTTTTGGTTATTGGCAGAATGCCTATTTCCATCAAAGCCACTCTGAATTTATTGATGACAGAAAACCAGCTGTTTTTAACAGAGTTATGAAACCAACAGAATATTGATTGGATAGTTGATGGACAGTGGTTTTGTGATGGCTTTCTACCAAAAAGATAGTGGAGTGTTTATAGCATGTGTCATTGCAAATATTCTCAGTGGATTCATGACAGTTTTCTACCAAAAACATGAGCACAAGTCAACATGTTTATGCCAGAATGGAGATTTGAACTCACATGTGCCATAACATGGATAAAACTTTTATCAAGTACTTAACTCATGCACTACACTGGCTGGTGAACATTCATCTCCAAATGTTCATGTGGGTATACAAGCCAGTGTCATGCATGGATAAATATCTTGATACAACCATTTTCTATGCTGGCACTTCCAGGTTCAACTTCTAGATCTAGCATGAGTCAAGTCTGTCATTGATTTTTTTCGTTCATAGACTTTATTGGGGGCATCAGTAACAGGACATTTTTCAGTTACCTTTACAAGCCAGTATGGTGCACTGGTAATGCACTTGATGGGCACATTACCTGTGTAAGGGCACTAGTGAGTTTGAATCCCAGATCTGGCATTTTCATTACAATGCTTCTTTTTTTCATGACTTTCCATTAGAAAGCTGTCACCACATCAAGCCACTATCCTTTTGACAGTCTGACCATTTTTCATCCAATGGATTTTCTGTTCAACTGGTATTTAACTTTGGTCAGCCTTTTTTTATTACATGCATCCAATTTACTACTGACACCATACAATTTTATGACTAAGCTTGACAATAGAAACAGAATGCCTGTCTCCATCAGAATATTGTCACCTGCAAATATGCCATCCATTGATGATTGACCAACCCATATTCCATCACATTCAAACTAGCTTACATGAAATCTGCTGACAACATTCTGAATGACACATTATGGGCCCTTCACAGAGCTATCTTTTAAGAGGGTCCAATAGATGGCTTCTAAGATGGTTCAATGGATGATGATTCTGGAGTGGACAATATGTAGAGACTCATCAAAGAACCTATGGTTGCTGTTTTTGATAAGCCAGTATGGCACATCAAATAATGCACTTGACAAAGTTCATTACCTGTGTTCAGTAGCTGGCAGGTTCAAATCTCAGCACTGGCATTTCCATCACAGCTTCTTTTTTTAGCTACCTATGCTATATCTTACATACTCTTTTCCCTTAGAATACTGTTATGACATCAAAGCAGAATACATTGTGCATGGCTCCTGTTGACAGGCCAGTGTGGTGTATTGATAAATAGCTTTCCTATAGCTATTATCTGTGCAAGGAACTCTTGAGTTTGAATCTCATAACTGGCATTTCCCAACCCTTCCTGTTTTCTACCACTCCTTTTTGTTATCCATCTTCCATCAACCTGCCATTCATTACATGCTCCTTTCCATTGGAAAACTATCTTCCACTTTTATTATAGTTGCCAACTAAAATTGTTTATTCTGGTTGCCAACTCAAATTGTAGTCCCTTGACCTATAATGTCTCTTGGCAAAGTAAGCCAGTATGGTGCAGAGGTTAAAGTGTTCCTGCTTATAGTACTTCTAACCACACAGTTCTGGGTTCAATACCTAGGCTAGCTATCAACCATGTCATGAATAGCTTTTTTTTTGCCATTTGCACATTTATGTTACAAAGCCATCACTGTGATCCATCCACCTACAAAGCTGCTATGACAGTCCAACCCACAACTCTTTTTACACACATCCAATTATTGCATGCCACTCATTATGATACATCCATCTACAAAGCACTATGACAGTCCAACCCACAACCTCTTTTACACATATCCAATTATTACATATCATTACACAATACTATTTTTATTAGGGTTCATAACAGAATGACATTCATCACCACCAAATCCATCATCTGCTAACATTCAACCACATTCTGCCCACACTGGTAAACTGTCTGATTGGACTCTGCTGAACATGTCATGAATGACACATAAATATAAGGATGGAGCTGGTGCAGGAGGTGATTCACTCTCAGGTTTAGTGGTGGATGCTGATTTACAGAATCAGAGGGATTTGAGAATGCTAATTTTATTTTTTCAATAGTTGAGGAGGCCATGAGGTTTTCTGTGCACTATTATTTGTATCTTCTAGCTAGCATAGTTTTTCATGTTCCTTGCATTTTAGATTTTTGGTGAGAAAGAATGGTAACAGCATTGATCTAGTGCCTGATATGGTGGAAGGTTGTTCTTGCACCTGACTCTCACACTATCACTGGCTAACAAGCCTGCTTAACCATTCCTCCTTAACAGGGCCAATTAGCCTAGATCTCCTTAGTTCCTCACTCTGCCAATACCTATGAATATTGACCTAGTTCTTTCCCTACAAAGGAACACTTCTATCAGTAAATAATGTAGCTAATCAGCTAAGTCATGTTTATACTCCTGTCCCATGTTCTGAGCCTTTGTTATCATCATCCTGCCCATCAAATTGATCAATACCTATGCCCAATGCCATCAACATCCATCAAAAATATTCCTGCACCCCTGTTTCCATCAAATCTTGATCACACCTTCAGATAACTGCACTCAACACTATCAACACCCATCAAACTCATTCCCATGCCCCCATTTCCATCAAATTTTCATAGCACCTCAGATAACCATGCCCAACACCATCAATGTCTATCAAACTCATTCTTGTGCCTCCTTCTATTACTATCTAACCACATCCCATACCAGCCACATCCATCAACACATTCATGCCCCCAGCTGCTATCAATACCATTACACAGCTCTACTAACACTGTGTACAACCATCAAACACCCTTCCCTCATACACCTCCATGCATTGACTCAATACCTTCAACATCTTCATCATTATGTTTATGGCCCATCTGCCATTAGGAAGTAATACATAGTCATATGTTCTATGTGTACTATTCAACATGGGCAAATCAAAACAGTCTAGCATCTTTCAGAAGGTTAGACTGAGAAATCTTGATCTTCTGTAGAAGAGGAGCAACAGCAGCCAACAGTACAGGCTCAACAGCCTTCAGCAAGAACAAGAATATGCTGAGGTAAAATGCCAACAGAGCATCCAAAATGATTGTTCTCTGCTCTGCACAATACCTCCATCTCAACCTTAATCTTAGCAGAAATTTAGGATGCATCAACTGATGATACAGAGACATTTGATACTGAGATGTTCCCTGCTGATGATTCAGATCCATGAGAAGACAATGATGAGTCCTCATTTAATGTGCCTGATGAGTACCTGCTTGCAGCATGAGATTTCATTGACAGCTGGTATATATTTCTATCCTTACCCTTATACCACAGACCTATGTACTAATTGCCAAAGTTTTCATACATGATATCAAACAGACAGTCATACCTGGCATTAGTGCATCCAACATATGCAGCACAATTGAGAGCCCTTGATGAAACATTTGGCAGATATGTACTTGACATGGAAATATTCCATGAACACATCTGCATTTGAGCTCAATATTGTTCAAGAGTATGACTACACACTAATGGCTGTTGATCTCTATACCCTGGATACACAGATCACTGTTCATTGCATGGAGGCCTTTATGTCCCTTGCTGTGAATATTGTGCATCATGAATACCTTGAAACTACCCCTGAATCACTGTTGATCACATTATTCTTGCACACACTCAGTTGTACCACCAAATCAATGGCAGAAACCATCATTGAGTATAAAGGCCTTCACAAAGGTTCTTTGTGATTTGTACAAAATAAACAGTCTCTTGATTTTTTCTCATAAAATATTCAACTCCATGACAGGTTCCTTATCATCAGCAATATCATGACATGCTGTCAAATGGATTTGATGTGTATCTCAGAATTCAATGCTAAGTGTGTTGCCAAGAAACTAGGATGTGATACCAAAAATTGGAGAGTCTTGAATTCTTGCCCCTGTGGTTACATGATATGGCACCACCACATTGATTTTGTCATTGACATGATCTGATATACTGACAGCTCAAAGATGAGCCTCCCTCGCAGTTTTCCAGAATGTTTTCAATGAATGAGAACAATTCATTGAAGAGAGTTTGTCTTTTAGAAGACCAACAAGCTGGTGACTTGAGAACATTTGAAGAAAGCAACTACTATCCCAGCAACAAATATGTCAATTAATTTGCCAATAAAGTTAAAAAATCTTGTGCTACACCAGCAGTTGACTTAGCACTTATGGAAACACCACACAAACTCAGGGAATCATCAAACCATCATTCAAACCATCATGAAGATCTTACATTTGTCCCTAACAATGATGCCAAAGATCCAACTGATGGTAGAACAGCAAATGAGCATACCCCATGTGCAGAGAATTGGAAGGCAGCTGCAAATGAGTCCAACAAGAAAATGTGGATTATTTTTGATGAGACAGGCATCTTTGCAGCCACATATCAACATAGTTTCATCTTATGGATAGTTGACATGATTTTTTCTTCAGAATTGTTCATTGTTTATTCTCTGATGACTCTGAATTAACTCCCAGGCATGCTTTCAGAGCAAAGTATCCACTCATGATCATAGTTAAACTTTTGAAAATCCTTCTGCTGTGCTTCCTAACAGGTTATGACATTGGCTGCATGTTTGAAGACGCAATTAGTTGCAGTTCACTGGGAAAGTTGTTTAAAGAATGCCAGTGCTGATGCTGTGTTAATGTGTTCCATGGATATTCTCATAATTTTCAGTGCCAAGTACAAAATCATCCAAACATCATCAAGGGCATGGGACTTGAAGATCTTGAGATACTTGAATGCATATTCAGCACATCAAATCAGGTTGCCTCTGTCCCTGCTACATGTTAAAATATTGACATCGAGTATTTATTGATCTCTTCTTTTCTCAGTAGGATGCCAACAAGTATGAGAATCTTGG
Organism: Termitomyces sp. K1Ag; assembly: GCA_017657315.1. Lineage (NCBI taxonomy): Eukaryota > Fungi > Basidiomycota > Agaricomycetes > Agaricales > Lyophyllaceae > Termitomyces > Termitomyces sp. K1Ag. The sequence goes on from JAGGAR010008197.1 coordinate 10,862, forward strand.
CAATCTACTTTACAACAATTACTCACTGGAAATCATCAATGTTGGTGGCCCAGAATTCAAGCATGCAAAGTAGAAACTCAAAGTTAACAAAGGAGACCTCAACAATTGGAGGCTGAAGCAGAAGGAATACTTTTCCAACCTTGGTAAGGAACCAGAAGGGAGCATCAACTTAAGATTGCATATGTTGAATGTCTTTGGAAACTGTAGGAGACAGAGTAAGTATGTTTTTCAAGTATGTATGCCTTCATTGACAATCTTGATTCTCAAAGAAAGCTACAAATCAGCAAATAATCAATTTTTAATCACAACCCCCAATGACACATCAACACAAATGTATGCTTCAGCCTTGTCAGTAATGCAGAAGCAGGAGATAGAGTGTCATTATGTGGATAAATGCTGAGATCAACTTACCTGTGACATCATCTTACTTGAAGAAAGACTTGGAATTGCACCTGGACAACACTGAACATTCTCATCCCCTGATTTTCTAGAAGTGTCAAAATATATATCACAGAGGAAGTATGAAAAGGCCTTGGACAAGCTTCAAAAGCTTTTCATCCAACAGCTCTTTGAACTGCAAAAGCTTAACCTTAGTTCTACAGATATTTCTCAATTATTGCATTTGGACCCTGTATTAACTTTATCATAGGTTATAAAATGTGGAGTCATATTGCAAAGTCACTCCAGACACAGTGTAGTGCAATCCAAAAGGCTGTTGCCATGTACAATAAGGCTGCTCTTGAACTCAACCCTCCAAAATTGACTCTCAACTGGTTATGTATTTCTCACTACATATTCCTGGAAGACTTCATTCTATTACAGGATACAAGTCATGACTTGCAAGAGAAGTGCTAGGCACAGCCTGTGATTTGTGAAATGATTCACAAGCAGCAAAGGATCAAACGTTCTCATGAGGAGATCATCTGTTGCAACGTAGAAGTTTGTTGATTGCACACTTTGCCATATGTTTAAAAACATTGAAGGAAACCCAATCCCCTATTTTTGGAGCTGTTGAAGAATTTGTTGAGTGCTGACATCATGTCAATGCTCAGCTGCTGGTTGAAATTTCCCAAATATACTTGCTTCCTGATTTCACAGGCATTCACAAACCTGGTCTAAAGAAAGTGTCAATAAATATGGATATTTCTGCAGGAAAAAGTCAGGCAGCAGAAGAGATAGGCAACAAAAAGGACAACACAAGTATTGATAACAGTCTACCAAATGGCAAAGATGATGACAATAATGAGGTCAACACATTTAATTACTTCATAGAAAACCTTTCACTCAATGTATAGAAGCATTTGAAATAGTAATTTCATGTCTACTAAATGTTGTTGCAATGTAACACTAAAATGTCATTGAGAGAGTATGAATTATGTTGAGGTAACATTACAAAACTTGAAATTATGTGCAACAATATAGAAAATTATATGTGACAATATACTTTGATGGCATTGGGTGCAGGTATTGATCAATCTGATGGGCAGGATGATGATGATAAAGGCTTGGAACATGGGATGGGAATATAAATGTGACTTAGCTGATTAGCTATGTTACCTACTGATAGAAGTGTTTTGTAGGGAAAGAACTAGGTAAATATTCATAGATATTGGTGGGGTGAGGAACTAAGGAGATCCAAGCTAATTAGCCCTGTTAAGAAGGGGAGGTATTTAAGCAGGCTTGTTAGCCAGTGATGGTGTGAGGGTCAGGTGTGTTCTTGAGTCAGAATGGGTTTTTGTGGTTGTATAGGTCAAAAAAAAAAAGATGAGGACAGAGCCTATAATCTGTTGATAAGTGACCATAAGTCAATAAACTCAAGGCAGCCACAATAGTGGTAAGTGACTTGATTAAAGTACTCTACCTGTTGATAAGTGACCATAAGTTAATAAACTAAGTAAAGTAAATCAGTATATGTAAAAGTATAGTAAATGGTAAGTATACACACCTCAGGGCAACCACAATAGTGGTAAGTGACTGAGGTGTGGCACTACAAAGTAACAGAAAAATTGTATGAGATTAGTAATCAAATATATATAAGGAAATGCAGCACAAGCTAGAGTCCCATCTCAACAGAAATTAGCTCAATATAGTTGAAATACATTGTATTAGCATGTTTGAAATAAATATAGTGTTACCATACCCATATATTATGGTTTATAGCCATAAATCTGCCATGCCGTTGAGGGTTCTGGAATTTATTGTATGGCACAGGTTTACAGTTGCTACTTATAACCATTTTCTGGCCATGGTTCTACAGCTGTGTGCCATGAACAGATGGTGTGCACCCCTACTTACATGACTGAAAGAGAATAAACAATTTCTTAGATCAATATGAAGAGACTGCAAGTTTCAATCCTGTTATCATCATGAGAATATCCAGGGCTTCTTGGCTTCTCAACTTGATATCAAGATTGCCCTATTGATTTTGAAATAGGAAGTTGATAGGAAGTACATCTTCACTGACTTTTGGCCATAATAGCAAGTGTCATTTGTGGTGCTAATTGCTGACAGGGTGTCACATCACAATTTCTGTGGAGATGGGCTAGGACTTTCCAAACCAGCATCATATGCAGGGTAGATGTTCATCATATTTGCTTGACCATGGCAAGAGGGTCCTGGGTATTTTCCCAGCCCTTATTCAAAATGACAGCCTTCACTGGCCTGCATGGAATACATGGTCCGAACACAACAGGCGGGAACACTCATATATCTGTTTGAGCACTCGTGAGAGAGGGGCCAACTTAACAAGGAATCATTCATACCTTTGGAGAGCATCTCTGGACAATCCACTATTTCTGATCCGAGTCGGGCATTTGGCGGTCCGCCGGCACATGGCTCGCGCGCTAAAAACTACCTTATTTTGGGCAGCCCTTTCACACCCATGACCTAAGGTCGTAAATAGTAAGTATAGTACATAGAGCCCATACAGTCACTAGGTCGACCGCAAGTAACATGAGACCTACGGACCTTGGCTAGGATCCTCGAAGGTCCTTCAGACTCCTAGGACACATTTATGATTTTTGTCACTTGGAAATACAAATGTAACACGATGTATGGCAGTTGTGCGGCGTATATTCTGATTGTCCCAATTTCATAGATGATACTGGCCAAATTTTTGGTCCGCTGAAAGAGAACGAAGCGGTTAGGTAAACACGTGGTGGCAGTGTAAATTTCAATTGCTCCCGAGACTCCGAGGATCGGCGTTCTGACCACTCAAGCCCCAAATTTTAACGCGACACTACTGTAGTTCAGCTCAGCTCAAGATTAGAGGTCCTTGAGATGTCATCGATGATAAGTCAATTGCTTGTTTACCATGACATTTCAGCTTGCTGGTTTTGAAGGCCTGTTCGACTCTGACGAGGTTCGCCCTTGTCCTTCTTGGGTAGTAACACAGGATTACAGCTCTTCAATATTCATGGAAGGGAATACACATGCTGTAGCCACAGGCAGATACTGAAGCCTTCCATTTCTCGAAGCAGGACACTCCAGACACGACCAATCCGAAGATCTTTCTCCGGATGTTTGAGCTCATCGACATTCCTTGAACCGGTAGAAGAACAGCTTGATTCTACTTGACCAGTGACCCTGGGCGATTACAGACACGCGTAGCGCGGCGTTCACAAGTTCTGGGGACGACTAGATGGGAGCTGTACCCCGGAGTTATCCGCACCTCTTCGTATAAAGGATACGGTGTGCAGCAACACTTCTTCAGCTCGCCAGCTATTTACTTCACCATGTTCCTCAAAGTCGCCCTCACTGCTCTTTCCTTGCTCGCCGTCGTCTCTGCTCAGCAGGTCGGCAACAATACCGCTGAAAATCACCCCAAGCTTGCTTGGCAGAAATGCACCAGATCTGGTGGTTGCGTCACCCAGTCGAGCGGCGCCGTCGTCCTCGACTCCAATTGGCGTTGGACTCACACCACCAGCGGTTATACTAACTGCTACACTGGCAACGAATGG
>JAGGAR010008198.1:0-14774 GCA_017657315.1 Termitomyces sp. K1Ag
GGCATTATACTACAAAATTGAGGCTATATATACTCAAAATGCTGTGGAGTCGGGCATATCCTATAAGGAAAGCGCTCTATAAAACATAATAGATGAGTGGAGAGAGCGCTTAAAATATCTATAGCTCCAGCGTGGCTCCAACTCAAGCTCCAAGAAATCAGTCAGCAAGAAAAGCCCGTTGCTAATCACATGAAAGTCACATGCATGGTCACATGACAGGCATGTCACGTCCAATAGTAGCGAAATGTCAAGAAAAATGAAAAAATACATGTCCAGCGCCAACAGCGACTCATCAACGCATCTAGGAGAACTTTTGTGGAATCTACACAGTTTCTTTGATCTGGTATTCTTTTGATCAATTCAAGCAGCTGTGCCCGTAATGCCTTTGATTCTGCATAGTCACCTCGTCAATCAGCCAGATCAGCCAGCACAATGAACCTCAGCCACCTCAGAGGATTATCTTCATCACTTGTTTGTATCTCCTCAAAGAGCTTCTTTGCAACGTCTAAGTGACCATTGTGGAGTTCAAGAATTCCTGTCAAGCAATTAATATAAAAAAGGTCAGGCTGGTCACATTTTTGCTTGAAGGTGGACAGAGACTCAAGGTAGCTTTGGACTGCATCAGGCCTCCCTTTGATTATATTGATTGTCATCATGTTGAGTTTGACCATACCCTTTGTCCTCTAGTCAAGTCTAAGTCTGAACACACTGGATAAACCTGAACAATGCTTCAGAGCTGTTTGGAGTAAGTTCTCTGTGGCTTGGAAATCTCTCTGCCAAAGATAGATTAGAGTGAGCAGCCGGTCAATGAAAAGAAGCTGGTTCAAATCCCCAACTTCAAGAGTGAGTGTCTGTGCCTCTATGTATGCTTTTTCAGCTTCTTCCATTTGTCCAATCGAGCGCATAAGGTATGAAACATAATTTAGACAAGCTGACTTGCTTTTGAAAAGAATTTTGGGTTTTTGTAATGTCAGAATTGTCATATGGAAGTTCATGCACGACCCAGAATTATGTGATCTGCTTATGTCCAAAGCAGATATTGCCAGGCACATGGTGTTATCAGATTATATTCCCTTTTAATCACCTCCTTTGTAGTCATGTGTTCTTCCGTTGATAGCTCACATCATCAGCTTCATGCTCCTCAGTTGTTCTCTCCTATCTGGCAGACACTGAGGAGGTAAGCCTTACTTACTCTACATACATTTTTCATCCTGTGTCTGAAATACCATACCTAGATCTGTTTACTGCCATATAGGTACAATTAATATAGTTGTTCTCTCCCATCTGGCAGACACTGAGGAGATCTGTTTACTGCCATATAGGGCTCTCAGATGTGGGCTGGCAGGTCATGAGCATCCCTTGTGGATCGCCAACCAAGCTCTGAGTTCCCAGAACAACTCATATCTCTTGTTCACTCTCTCTGTTAACAGGTTGGTGTATCTTTGCCTCCATGTCTGTCTCCATGATCTCGATTGTTATCAATCTTGTCATCAACTTGTCTCATTTTTTGTGGTGCAGCATCTTCAAATGGCAGACCCTTTCTCATCTGGAGCTCAGGCCCCTGTGGCTTTGTGCTCAGATCCAGCAGTTTCTCAATCCAGTCAGCCAACCCAGTCTGCCCGTTGCATGCTCCCCAACCCACTTGCATTCCTGTCCCGTTTTTCATTCCACTACTGTACCTGTCCCATTTTTCATTCCACTACTGTACCTGTACCGTCTGATTCCCCTCCAACTGCTCCACCATCACATGTCCCTCTTCCACCTTTTTCTGATCCCTTGGATTGCATTAATCTTTCTTGTCTTTCTCTTCACGATTGCTTCATGCCTGCTACTTCCCCTGTACACCATTTTCATCCCGCACCTGCATATAATCATTCTCCTTTTCCCTCACCTTTTTTGCATCCTGGTCCGGTTCTACCCCCTCTTTTTTTGCCTCCCCCTCCCCCTCTTTTTATGCCTCCTCCTCATGTGGTCCCACCACCTGATCCTCAGTTTATTCCCCATTACCCCCTGCCCCAGCTGTTTGGTGGAGTTGCACACCCTCATGCCTATTTTCATTATTCATACTATGTGCATCCTAACGCTCATTATCCTTATCATTATGATTACGCTTATGCACCACAAGTTATTCCTCAGGCTCTACCTGTTCAACCTATTCCACCCAATCCACCACCTAGACCTACCAATTCTGTTTCTGACATTAAATTACCACCTACCAATACAGTTCCTTGTTTTTCTTCTTTGGCAGACTGGGGTTCTTGATATAATGCCATGATGGCATTAGTCAACCACCTGGGATTGAATGGGCATCTTTGTCCCATGCCTCCTCCTGGTACGCTGGTTGATCTGACATGTGAGGTTGTGGTCCCACCTCCTTTCTATGAGCATTCTACCCCCACAGAATGCCTTGCTTATAAAACTTTTTGGCACAACAACAACATATGCTCGTATATTCTCACTGGAAAGCTTTCCACTGAAATATTCAACTCGCTCCCACCTCATTGTGGTGGTCCCCACAATCTTCCAATTCTCATGGCTCATGACATTCTTGCTATTCTCTGTCAATGTTACAGTATTGGTAGTGCGGCTGCAGCACAGAAGATCAAGGATACTGTTCTCTCATTGCCCTGCTCTGTTTGTACTATCCCCACCTACATCCAGGCTTGATGTACCACCATGAATCAACTCTCCATGACACCCTGGGATTTTTCCTCATATGAGCAGATCCAGAAGTTTATGGATGGTATTCTGGATCATCCCTCATACAATACCCTTTGTGACAAGATCCACAAATCATGGGACAACAATCCTCTTGGCACACACAATTTTGTTGAGCTGGCTGATGAAATCATTGACATCGACATCAATGTTTGCTGGCATCAAGCTATTGTGGATGCCAAGAATTCCAAGTCGGCAAATATTTCCATAACAATGCAAGTGCAGATGCAATCTACCTCCACACCCACTGATTCCACCACTCAGCGATGATTGAATGATATGCATAGAGAGAGAGTGAATACAAATAGAGAGACAATGAATCACCTGAGAGCAAATGTTGTGGTTCCTGAACTGGTCACTGAATCCATTCCTACCCCACAGCAGTTTATTCCTGATGATGATGATAATCCAGTACTGTCAGCTATAGTCAAGGAAGACAATGACATTGTTTTGCCCACCTACAACTCTCTGCGTGATAAGTCTGTCAATTTACCCCCTTACCATGCTTTTGTTAGTATGGTGGATCCTGTGGTCCTTGCGAGTATCTCAATGTGGTTCAACTCCATTTTGGATTCAGGCTGCACCATGCATATTGTCAAGGATAGGGATGTTTTTTGGTCTTACCATATGGATCAGGCTGTTCCTGTTGGCACAGCAAACTGTGGTGTCCTCAATACTCTTGCTTGTGGTGAAGTCTGTTTTAGGGCACATGTCAATGAGAGACATGTTGTACTGGTCCTGCGAGACTGCCTTCATGCTCCGGACGTTCCAATCAATCTTATCTCTCTTGGGTTGATGACAGAGAATGATTTGAAACTGGTCTTTGAATGGGACTCAACCTCAATATTTTTCCCATCTCCTTCTCTTGAAGGGAAGTTGCTCAGTACTATAGTACACAATCACCTTTCTTTCCTGTTCTGTGACTTTGTCCTCCCATCATCAATGGTGGACACATCACTTGCTGCAGTCTCTGTGCCTGCTACATCCTTCTCTCACGTACCAATGACACCATCTTTTTGGCATTGTCACCTTGGGCATCCTGCTCAGGACACTACAAGACAAGTCCTCACCAAGAGTGTTGCTTCTGAGGTTGAGTACATGGGTGCTTTCAAGGATTCTCACTGTATTCCATGCATTATCAGGAAGCAGCCTGCTAGACCTTATGACAATTTTCACAAACATGCTGGGGCAATATGTGAACTTCTACACATGGACTCTTGTGGTCCTTTTCCTACTCATTTCTCTAATGGTCATACAAGTCATTTCCACTCAATACTTGATGATTGTTCCAATTTTGGGAGCACTGCCCTTCTTTCCTCTCAGGACCAAGCTACTTGTCATTTCAAGGACGTGCAGGCACAATGGGAGTTGAAGTCAGGTAACTTGCTTGGTCCATACCATTTATTGTGATGGTGCCAAGGAATTTGTTGCTGGTGTGCTATGAGATCATCTTAATCTCAAGAGTATCATCCTGCAATCCACCACACCATATACACATCAACAAAATGGTAAAGTGGAGTGATATATTTGTACTATTGAAGATACAGCCCAAGCGCTGATGGCCAAGTCTGGATTGCCCATGTCTTTTCTCAGTGATGCTATCCTCACAGCTCAATACTTACAAAACCAGTTACCCACCTCCACATTGCCTGCTCTCACTATGCCCTATGAACTCAGGGATCATACAAAGCCTGATTTGTTACACCTGCATGTCTGGGGTTGCCAGTGCTTCATGCTATATCCATCGGAAACTTGACAAAAGGGTGACACTCGCTGTTTTAAGGGCATATTTGTCAGTTATGAAGAAGTTCATCTTGGATGGTGAGTTTGTGACTTGAACGGCCACTATTACTTCCCTTGTGATGTGATCTTTAACGAAAATATTCATGGATGCCTACGCCCGCATAATCATTCTCATTCCCTTTCTCCCCCTCCTCCTCAACCCGCTTCTCCCATCATTCCTCCCATTCATCCTCAATCCTCATCATCATCGCACCCACTTCCTCCCTCATCCCCCTCTCCCCTTCTTACCCCATCATTCCCCACATCCAATACATCCACTCCATCAACCTCATCATCCACCCATCATCCTCCCCAACAATCTCTTGTTCTGTCTTGTCCTTGTTGCAATGTTGTTCATACTGAAGCAGGCTGAGCCTACCTAAAGGACATTGCCAAGTGCAATGAGCATTTAACAAAACTTTGTGCCAGTCAGGAAGCTCGACTTCTTCCTCACCAGGGTTTATCAGCCATTCTTGACATTGATGCTTTGTTTCTGTCTAGCTTCTTGGCTGTGGACACATCGATGGAGGATCTTACTCAATTTGAAGAATTGTCATTGGCTGAGTTCAAAGCTTATGCTACTTATGGCTCTGATCCTCTGTGTTTTTGCATTCCTTGAGAGTACAACCTGAATAAGCCTCCCGAGAATTACTATGAGGCTACCCACCAGAGCAACACTGATATCTGGCATGCTGCAATGGAGAGAGAAGTCCAGAGTCTTGAATCCCAAGATGTATTTGTTCCTGCAGACCTGCCACCTGGCCACAAAGCTATAGGAGTTCACTGGGTTTATGCTTTCAAGTTGAACCCAGATGGCTCTGTCATACATGGTAAGGAAAAGGCACGTTTAGTAGCCCAGAGTTTTAGTCAATGACCTGAGGACTACGGATTGACTTATGCACCCATGGCAAAGATGACCAGCATCAGGATTATCTTAGCTTTTGCTGCGCTTCATGATCTTGAACTCTTCACGTTTGACATTAAAACTGCCTTCTTGAACACTCCTCTTACTCATGAGATATACTGCAAACCCATCTCAGGTTTCCTGGAAAAGACCCAAAGAAGATGAACAAGGTTCTTTGTGCTCTGTATGGCCTTAAACAGGCTTCCCATGAATGGTATGCAGTTCTGCGAGAAATTTTAGAATCACTAGGTCTTGTTAGGTGTGATATTGATTATGCAGTCTTTATTGGCCGATTTCTCTCCCCTCCTCATCATTCCATTCCCATGATACCAAATGGCAATGAACTTTTCATCATCAACTGTGTCCATGTTGATGATGGCCTGAATGCGACAAATTCAAAGCTGCTATATGATTGGATCATCTGCAAGATGAACAAACATTTTCAAGTCATTGATTCTGGTGCCTCAAACCTGTATCTTGGCATCCAAATTGATCATGACTGCTCGAACAGAAACCATGGCTTTTACAAAAGGGCTTTGTGCTGGATCTTCCTACAACTTACAATCTTTTGGACACTGTGCCACTATCATTACCACTCCATGGCAAACTCAGTGATCTTCCAGAAGCACCACACAACTCACTTCCTGAGATCCCTGATGAAGAAATCACGATTCACTTCCAGCATCTCATAGGATCAATCCTATACCTCAGTTTATGCACTCGTCCTGATCTCACTTTCACAGCTATGTCCCTTGGCCAATACAATGCCAATCCATCTCATGCATACCTACTCACAGCTAAATGTGTTCTTTGTTACATCTCAGGGACCCAAGATCTTGCTCTTGAATACAACTTTCCTCATCCTACTGCTGATCCTCCTGCTTGTCTGTTATTACCTGCCAATTTTGGTGTCATTGATGCCAACTGGGCTTCAGACATGTCAACGCGGTGAAGTGTCTTGGGGTATGCTTTCTTCATGTATTCAAGTCTCATATCCTGGTCCTCTGTTCAACAAAAGACAGTTGCACTATCCTCAACTGAGGCCAAGTATATGGCCATGTCTCATGCAATGTGAGAAGCGCTTGCCATTTGGTATCTCCTCACATCACTCAATCTTCCCATCCCTCGTCCATTTCCCCTTTTCTGTGACAACAAAAGTGCCCTTGACATTGCAAATTCTGATTCTACATCCTCTCAATCAAAACATATAGACATTTGTTATCATTTCATTTGTGAACACCTTACTTCTGGCTCCTTCAAAACATCTTGGCTTCTGACATCAGACATGATCACCGATATACTTACAAAACCATTACCCAAAGACCTACATAACAAGTTCATCCCTGCACTTGGACTCATCAGTTTACCTTATTAACTCTCTTTCTTTTTTATCATGCCTACTTCGTCGCTGATGGGGTTGTGTTATCAGACTATATTCCTTTTTGGTCACCTCCTTTGTAGTCACGTGTTCTTCTGTTGATAGCTTGCATTGTCGGCTTCATGCTCCTCAGTTGTTCTCTCCCATCTGGCAGACACTGAGGAGGTAAGCCTTCCTTACTCTACATACATTTTTCATCCTGTGTCTGATATACCATACAGTCCATACCTAGATCCGTTTACTGCCATATAGGTATGATTAATATAGTTGTTCTCTCCCATCTGGCAGACACTGAGGAGATCTGTTTACTGCCATATAGGGCTCTCAGACATGGGCTGGCACATGGAAACTGGGCGAAGTCAATAGGTGCTGAGGATAAACAAAAAGCGAGCTGTAGTTCTCAAGACATCAAGGATGGTTTCAGTGTGTCCCTCAATGACCCCGAGCCAGTGAATAAGAACGTGTTTGATATTCACATTGTCTGGAACAACGATCTTTGGTTCTTCGATGTGAGTGGCATAATATTTCCGTACTCCTCTGAGGAGTGGATTCATTAAAGTCTCTCTGTTATAGCGGTTCGACATGTATAGATGTATGGGAGCAAGAAGCATGATGAAGTCACCATCCAGGTATGCAAGGGACTGCTTACATAAAGCATCTGCGCAGATTTCAATGTGTGATACCCCAGGGAAAATGGTAGTAAGACGTGTCTTGCTAATGCCTTGAGGAAGAAACGCAATGATCTGCAAGAGATGACAGACTGTTTCGCCAAGCTTGACAAAGGAGTAAGAGTTGAGAGATGTCTCCATTGTGACAGCAATGCTTTAAATTTTTCCTTCCCCAGCCTCGAGTAGAGCTGTACGTTGGTGATCCCAAGCAGCAACAAGGTCTTGAGGGGGACCACTCGTTCTGAACTGCTGCTTGTGCAAGCAAATTAATTGAGAGGGGATGGAAGTCAACAGCAGAGAGCAATTTTGTAAGCATCAAAGTTTCAATTGAAGGGTAAAATGCCTTAAAAGCTTCACATGCAGCACTTTCTTCAAGTACCGGGACCTGTAATCTAACCCATTCCAGGTTTGGAGGGAGTACAATTGTGCGGGTGGTTAGAAGGACGGCAACGTTAGGCCATGCACCGAACCCATCAATCGTGTCTGCTATCCATCCTGCATCCACAGCAGCATCCAAAAAAGTCTCGGCACTGTCAAGGACAAGAAGTGTTTCCAAAGTTAAAAGCACCCTTGTGATTAAATTGTGAGCATTGATTGAAGTCAAAAATCCCAATGCCTTGGCAACATGATCGAGAAATGTTCCAAGGTTCACTTGGTTAGCATCGATATCGTTGAATTGAACAAAATATCTCCTATCTCAGAACCTGGAGACAACTGCTTTGTCATTCAAAACAGCATGGGCAATACTACTTTTCCCAACACCTCCAGTGCCAATAAGAGCAACATGGCGGTATTCAAGCAGAGCCTCCACAGTGTTTCGGACAAGATCGTCCCTTCCAACAAAGATTCTCGGTCAAATGGGTAGTGCATCAGGTACTTGAATATTCCTACAAGAGAAATCAGTCATATTGTGTCTTTACGACCATTGTGAGTATATACGTTTGCAAATTTGAAGTGACTGTAGAACAAAATTCTTGGAATGATGACAAGAGGACGCTTCTTGATCTCTGACCACCATCATCCCTTTTGGGGTCCTGGCTGGTTGTAGATTACTAGACAGCAATAAAACCTTTTTCTATCCTAGCTCTCCTCTCCAGCCTAACAAGCCCCTCCAACTATCTCCCCACCTCCTCTAACTGCTCACTATGGCCGTCCTCAATGTTGACGATCATTTGACAGTCCTCTAGGCCGCCACCTGGCAGTGCCAGTCCCTCTGAGACCCCGCCCTTGCTATGACAACTCCTGATACAAGCTGAGATCAGTGCCATGAGCGGCAACACCAGACCGGTCAAGTCGGCTAACAACGCGCAGCACTGGATGGAGGCCAAGGGGTGGATTCTTGTGGGGGAGCCGTATGACCGCACGAAGCTCATTTGCGTGCTCATGACTGCGGTCCTGGTCTCCAAGGGCTCAAAACTGGAACATGACACAAGGAACGCAATCCTAGCTGTCACGCTCCTGCTGGAAGACAACATAATTGACCAAATGTCTGAGACCTTGGCGGACGCTGTTGCGTCCAAGGTTCTCAGCCATGTTGAGACCGTCATTGGCCACTTGTTGTCATCTACCAAATTCGTTTCTGCCACCAGTACCTCCCAAGCTGAAACCACCCTAGCCCTCAAGAACATCTCCGCGCAACTTGAGAACGTCATGAGTTTGCTCAGCAGCGTGGTCAATAAGCTTACTTCCATGCCGCTGACCCCCGTAGCCTCTGCACCCATGCCCTCCCATACCACATGGGCAGGCATTGTTGCGTCCAGCCCACCGCTCGGCTCCCAGCAGGTCTCATCCCAATTCAACCCGAGCATCCCCTCACAACACACCCGTATGCATCAAAGGTTACTCCATGATGCCAAAACTGTCCTGGTGGAGGTCGACACCTCAAGCGCTGACGCCCCCCAGGATTGCACGCCTATGGGCAACTTTGAGCTGCGGAAGTGGGTCAACAACTACCTCGCTGAGGTTGACAAGGCCATGGCTGCGATGGTGGCAGTTAATGGGGTAACCTCCGTCCCCTCGAAGACGTTGGTACGAGGCGTGACATCACTTGAACGAGGTGCATACCTCTTTGAGCTTGACTCCGCCAAATTGGCGGCACAGTTCCGTTGCTACACGCAAGACCCTGACTGGGAACTAGCCACAACTTGCTTGGGCAGCTCCGCACGGGTCATTGGTAAGGCGTACAACCTTATCATTTGCTTCGCTCCATGCAGGAGGATCTTCAATCCCTCCAATGCTGACAACATTGCTGCGTTTGAGGCCGAGAACCTCCCGTTGGGCTTGATCACCGCGGCCACCTGGCTGAAGAGGGTGGAGGATCGTTCTCTGAAACAGGCTGTAGCCTCCCTCAAGGTGACGTGCAACTCGGCTGAGGCTGCTAACCTCCTCCTGCATGAGCGTATCTACATCACAGGCCACCATGTTGTTGTTCACAAGGACATCCGGGAACCCATGTGCTGCAACAAGTGCCAGCAATATGGACACATTCAAGCCAAGTGCTGGAACATAGATCGCTGTGCCCACTGCGCCAGGGAGGGGCAAGCCATTGGTGAGTGCCCGGTGGGGTCGAAGCCTAAGTGCATCTCGTGTGGGGAGGAATCTACTCACATGAGCACCACACACAGCTGCCCTACCTTCAGGAAATGCTGTGATGATCTGGATGCTCGTTATCCAGAGAACAGTATGCTGTACTTCCCCACAGGTGACCCTGCTACATGAGTTTTGAACCCCAAGAAGCTATCCACCTCACTCCTGGCACCCACTCCGCGGGTTGCCTCTGATGCCATGCCAGCACCTATGCCTAGCCAGCGCTACCAAGCCTCGCTCCTCAACTTTTTGAAACCAAGCACTCAGGGCTCACAACCCCCCACGCCCTCACAATGAGTCACATCCCACAAGCTCCGTTGCGCCTACGTATCTGGCAACAGAACGTTTGCAAGTCCGATGTTGCCCAGGCAGCAATGCTCAACTCAGCGGACCCTGATGAGTGGGATGTTCTTGCTCTCCAGGAGCCTTTTCTAGACAAAGTTGGTAACACAAGGTTGTCCTCGCAATGGGTAGTTTGATACCCATCCATGCATCACTGTGATGGGAGCACTTGTCCCCGCTCTATTCTCTTAATTAACGCTAACATTTCCTCAGACACCTACTCTTTTCTCGACGTCCCATCGTCGGATGTCACGGCTGTCCGCTTCAATGGGGACAATGGATGCCTGGCTCTTTTCAATATCTACAATGACTGTCTTCATGACAACAGTCTTTCCATTCTCTCTTCTTTTCTTTGTTCTCATCTCTCCACTGCCTGCCCCTCCAATAGAGACCATATGCTATGGCTTGGTGACTTCAACAGGCACCATCCCCTCTGGGAAACAGTGGAGAATCATCACCTCAACTCATCTGAGGATGACCTGCACCTCCTTTTCCGCATGATTGATACCTACAACATAGAGATTGCCCTCCCCCCTGGGCTGCCCACCCTCCAGACTGTTGCTAACCGCTGAACTCACCCCGATAACATGTGGTGTAGGCGTGTCAATACTGACCCCATTGTCTTGTGCAACGTTGTCCCTTCGCTCAGACCTCCACTTGCTGACCACCTACCAATAGTGACAATTGTCGAGCTCCCCCTTCCTCAGACCACCTTTGTGCCCTCAAAGGATTTCAGAGCAATCAACTGGGAGGCGTTCAACGATGCTCTGAAGAAGAAGTTGACACTCCACTCTCCGGCCAGGCTGATCATGACTGCTGACACGTTCCACTCTAAGGTTTCAACGCTGACGGCACTGATTCAAGAGGTGATGGCCGACGAGTCTATTGTCCCAGTGCGTAAACCCTGCCCATTCATGAAACGTTGGTGGACAAAGGAGCTGACAGCTCTCAAATGCGCACGCAACAAGGCCAACAACCTGGCCTACAAATACCGTGATGTAATTGGCCACCCGTCACGAGCTGAGGCGGACCATCTCTCTCGCAAAATGGCAGAAGCCATCCACCAGGCCAAGAAACAGCACTGGGTCGAGTGGCTGGAGAGTATCAACGCCAGGCAGATCTACACTGCAAACAAATATGTAGTTCAGGAGCCCACTGACTTCTCCAGTGACCGGATCCCGGAGCTCAAAACAACATACAATGGTGCCCCAGGCTGGGTGACCACAAATGATGCCAAAGCTGAGGTCCTAGCTGAGTCCTTTTTTCCTCCCCCTCCCTCCTCCCCCTCCATCCCTTCTATGGCGTACCCATGCCCGTTGCCAGATATTTGTTTCTTTAATCGCAAACGCATCCTTGCAGCAATCACGCAGCTCCAACCATACAAAGCCCCGGTCCTGATGGGATCCCGAATGTGGTGCTGAAACGCTGCGCTGATACCCTCCTAGATCATTTGTACTACATCTACCGAGCAGTGCTTGAGTTAGACGTGTATCATGACAGCTGGTTGATCTCAACCACGCTCGTGCTGCGGAAGCCCAGCAAACCTGCGTACAATGAGGCTAAAGCCTATTGCCTGATAGGGCTGCTCAACACCATTGGGAAACTTCTCTCCATGATAGTTGCTGCTGACCTTTCCTTCCTTGCAGAAAAGCACAATATGCTGCCCCCCGGGCAATTTGGCAGCCGTCCAGGCCGCAACATGACCAATGCCATGCACTCTGTTGTGTGCAAGATAAAGGATGCCTGGCGAGCAGGGAAAGTGGCCTCGGCCCTATTCCTCGATGTCCAGGGCGCCTTCCCCAACACGGTACGTGACCGCCTCATACACAACATGAGGGAGTGAGGAGTCCCAGAGTGCTACATACGCCTCATGTGGAGGATGCTCACAGGACGCCGCACACGGCTCAAGTTTGACGACTTCATGTCCGATCTCATTGATATCCTGAACGGTACTACCCAGGGCTGCCCACTCTCTATGATTTTCTATGCATTCTATAATGCCCCCCTCATCCTCGCAGCTCTCCTGGACTCTCGCACTGAATCATCCTTTGGATTTGTCGACGACTCCATGATGCTAGCCATGGCCGAGACACTCCATGATGCCCACCATGTGCTTGCCAACATGATGCAGCGTACCGACAGCGGGTTTGAGTGGTCGATCTCCCACAATTCCCCCTTTGAGCTTTCTAAGCTCGCGCTTATGAACTTTCCCTGCTCCCACCTGGATGATATCCCCAAGGACCTCACCCTGTCTAGAGCAAACCCTGATGGCACGGTTACCACCCAGACTGTCAGAACGGTCGTCACGTACAAGTACCTTGGGGTGGTCTTCAACCCAAAGCTCCGGTGGAACGCTCACTGTCAGAAGGTGGTAGCGAGGGCTGCCTGGTGGACCCTGCAGGTTATGCACCTGTCCAGGATATCTGGTGGTATGCCACCCCACCGCATACGCCAACTTTCCAACACGGTGGCTGTCCCAGCCATCACCTACGCAGCCGATGTTTAGTACACCAGTGTCCATGACTCTCCCTCTGGGAAGAAGAGACTTGGCTCGGTTGCTGTCACTAACATGCTCATTCCCAACCAGAGGCAGGCGGCTAAGCTCACAACCGGTGCCCTAAGCACCACCACAGGAGACGTCATGGATCTCCACGCAAACTTGCTTCCAGTCGAGCTCCTGTTCCGGAAAGTGCTCTTTCGAGCTGCGGTGCGTCTGTCATCTCTTCCCCGCTCTCACCCCCTCTACTCCCCAATTCGCAGAGCTGCCAGGCGCTACGTCGCCTGGCACCGTTCCCCTCTCCACCACCTGTTCTTTGTCACCTGAGTTGACCCATCCCATATCGAGACAATCGAGCCTGTGCGCCGCCCTCCAAACTACTCTCCCTCCTTCTTGACCCACATCGAGGAGGACAAGGACATAGCACTTGCGACAGCAAACAGGATCTTCTACTCTGCCCCGGTGTTGATATACTGCGACGGCTCAGGCTACGACAACAACATTGGTGCCGCCGCTGTCCTTTATGTTAGGGGACGTGAGGAAGCCTCACTGCACTTCCACCTGGGACCCAAGACCGAGCACACTGTCTACGAGGCCAAGATTGTAGGGCTTGTTTTGGGTTTGCACCTACTGACTACTATAGGCCAGTGCCTCCGAGGTCAAACTGTTGTCAGCAGCGACAGCCAGGCCACAATCCTGGCCCTACTCAACCAATGTCCTCACCCTGCCCACTACCTCCTCAACTGGGCCCACTCAGCTGCGGAGTGCCTTCACGCCAAACAAGACAAGCTTGCACGGTCCCGCAAAAGGCGCCTAGCTCTCTGCAAGGGAGCGAAGTGGATGGATAGCACCCACGGCGTTGTCGACCTACAGATACATTGGACTCCCGGCCATGTCAGGTTTGCCCCCAACAAACGTCCGGATGAGCTGGCCAAGTCGGCGGCACAGGGCGCCTCTAGCGACAAAGCATCGCTCCCGGTAGTACTGCGGAAACCTCCCCTCCTGATCAGCATCCCAGCTGCCTGTCAAGCCGCCCTCGATGCACTCCGCCTCACATGGAAAACCCGGTGGAAGAAGTCCTCCTGGTACCCAGGTGTGCACATCATCAACCAGACCTTCCCCTCCAAGAGGTATATGCACCTTGTACAGCACCTAGACCGTCGCAGCTCGGCCCTCCTCACCCAGCTACGCACGCAACATATCCCACTCAACCATCACCTCTTCTGCATCAGGCGATCCGAAACTCCAGTATGCCCCCACTGCAGCAACTTCATAGTCGAGACTGTCCGCCACCTGTTGCTTGAGTGTCCCCACTACCAGTTTGAATGGCATCGGCACTTGCAGAGGAAACTCCGTCGCAAAGCTGAGTCTATTTCCTATCTACTAACTACACTCATGCCCTAAGCTCTCTGTTTAGCTTCCTCCATGCAACCCAACCTTTCCAAGTCCTCGAATCTGCCGACCCAGCAACACCACCAGCAGCCCCGACGGCCCACGCTTGCGACACCCCCGCTGGCCGCCCTTGTGGGCATCGAACTTAACACCTTACTCCAAATAACCTACCCTTACCCTCCTCCCTAATTTCAGCACCAGTCTTCCCCATCCCCACACGCATACATACTCCTGTCCCTCGTGGGTTGGGCTGTGACTGCGCTGCTCGATCCTGGCCGTCTGCACCTGCAGGCGGCGCTCATAGCTGCCTCACCTCGAATTCCTATCTTTTCCATGCGCCTGGGCTGTAGTAGGGGAGCGCGACCTAAAACGGCCTCGGAAAGACCGGCTCGCTCTTTCTCCACGTACGCGGGGGGGTGTAGCATCTCGCGGCTCTCGTAGACTTACTGTAGCTCCCGATGTACCGTGTACCGTGGCACTATGTGCCAAACACGTTAATTGAATGAA
>JAGGAR010008200.1:0-14645 GCA_017657315.1 Termitomyces sp. K1Ag
GGATGTTCGATGATGGCTTGGCCAACTGTGGGACCGTAACCGTTGACTATGTTTACCACTCCAGGTGGGAAGCCAGCTTCGATCACGAGGTCAGCGAAGCGTAGAGCCGTGAGAGGTGTGATTTCAGATGGCTGTAGTGTGTCAGAGAGAGTAGAGGGTGGTAGGGTGATGATATGATGAATGTACCTTGAGCACAACAGTATTGCCAGTCGCGAGGGCCGGAGCGAACTTCCATGCGAGCATCAACTAAGGAAGGCAAGAAGGTAAGGAAGTCATTCAAGGGAGGCAATAGTCATCTGTACCAGGGGGGCATTCCATGGGATAACCTGGCCCTGAGAGGCGTTCAATAAGTACCCGCCGAAACCAACGTTGTACGTACCACGACGCCATATGGCTCGTGCCTTGTGTATGCCAGCTTCTTTTCGTTGGTCTACGTACATGCGATCAGGTTGCTCTGTATGTCAAACTGTGTCAGAACATTACCTCAATGGTCTTTCCTTGCACCTTGTCAGCCCAACCAGCATAGTAACGAAAAGAGTCAATGCTAAATTGAACCTCGCCTCTTGCGTTTGCGTAGATCTTTCCTGAAAGTCAGGTTTCCAACTGTCAATTCGATCAGAAAATTCAGATCGATAACAACACTTGCCGACGTTAAGACTCTCCAGAGCAGCAAACTCGTCAATGTGCCTCTCAAGGAGATCAGCAAGCTTATACAGAAGCTTCCCGCGCGCTGTTCCCGGGACTTTGAGTCCCCATGAAGACTTGTATGCCTTAGGACCAGGTAAGAACACATGACGCTTATCACTATCGACAATTTGTACCTTCTCGGCAATGTCAACTGCGATGTCGACATCCTTGGATGAGCCTGCGGCAACGGCAGTTATGACTTTTCCCGTTGCTGCGCCAAGTCAGACATTTGAAAGTGCTCAAAAAAAGTGTACTACTTATACCTGGGTTGATGACACTGGTTGTCAAAGTTAGTGTTGACGCAACAGATCTCATCATCTCTCGATCACTCACTCAACCGTTGCAGGTTCCACCGGATCGACCCATTTGCTGCCGATAAAAACACTTCAAGGAGTCAGACAAGTTTGATAAGAAGGAATTACCACTCACCCTGTGTGTATGGTGGAAGTCCCTTTGAAGGCGGGTGTATCAAAAGTGTAGGTGAACGTTCCAGGCATGTTGTTAGTAAGGACAGAGGGGATGATAATATATTCCTATATATACCCCTCGAAGACGGATTATTTCTCATGTTACCCTATTCCCCGTGATATCCATTCCGTAATCTCGTTCCTGATCCACGGCAGCAGGCATGGGAGTCATTTGCGTCAAGGTGGATTCTGGCCATTCCTAACTCCAGCAACTGATAGTGGAGTACCGCTGACATGTCAGGTTTTCCCTTTAATTGTCCTGTATCGTGATCAGGCGCAAGAATAACAGAAAAATCTTAAAATCGAGATGTCTGCGTAGGTTTCATCGGCAGGTGGATGAGGATAAGTGAGATTGGCCGATCCACAAACTGGATCATAAAGACAATAGCAGTCGGACCAGAGAGAATAGCGGAGGACGGCCGGAAAAGGGATAACCTGAGATCGAGCCAGGACCGATGTGACCTAGCAGTGTGATAACACTAGGAAAAGCTTTTGTGGGAATCTGTGTCGTGGAAACTTCGAGCTCGGTTATGACCGGCTTGGAGCCTAATTATAAGTCTGCAGCGGAATATCGGCAAGTCTGATTTATTTACAGCCATTTCAATATCGACGCGCGTTTCAACTTGGTTTAACTATCCGCTCCCTCAATATCCTCATGTTAGGCAAACAAACACCATCTGTCAACGATTTTTCATAGGATCGAGGAAGACGGTGAGAGTCGAGAATGACGCTAACCAAGACCTCAATAGTCGTATCTCGTGGACAGTAGCAAACTCCATTCAAATTGATATGAAGGATTACAACGACACAGCGAGACAAGACAGGATAAGAGGAGGATACGAAGGATGGTAGGAGAGCAAGGTGTACGATATTCGTCGTTATCAAGAGGGGTGTTGCAGAGCAATGCGGGGTGTGCTGTTGGGAGTGGGGTAGATGTCTGGAAGAGTGCAGTATCCAACAGTGAGTGGTCCGTGCGTGCATCACGAGATCGCGTTCCGACTTCCGATCAAGGACATTCCCCCAAAAAAATCCAAAATGCCTCGAGTCCCCTAGACGGCACGCCCCCAATTTCAAGTTCTATATGCATCAGTTCCGCTCATGGATACCTCAGCCTGTGCAGCTGTGGACTGTTCTCCGTGCTGCCTAAGTCCCATGTGTAATCTGACGCCGCAACATACTGTGGATTGCCAAGGTTCAAATCTGTGTCCAATCTGCATCTCTTAAACTCGAGTCTTCCTGAACTCGAGTCCTCCATACACTATGTTCACAACGTTCCCGCCATTTGTAAAAATGCAAAATACGTACCCCTCTCACATGTCTTCGGCAAGCAGCAAACCCACGTCCTTGGCGTGAAAGCAGCATGTTTGTTGCTCGCGCTCTTTCCCGAGGTTTCCTAATATACTTGCGCCTATTGCTCTCTCCACCCCCCTCTGCTGATGGGCCATTTCCAGGTGCCTAGAATCTACCTAGCCATCCAAGCACCAATACTTGATCTTCATGCCTACCGCCAACCTCCCACACGCCTCCAACTTTGCGGGATACTACTGCGCCCGCTTATTCACTAGGTTGAGAATTTTCGTAGGTTCTACGTTGTTGCTCATGCGTTGCAAGTATACCATTTTCTTCCCGTTTCCATGTCGACTGACTAGTGCCCATTTGAGCCGCGTGAACAAGGCTGATGCTAGGAGTACAACGGGCAGATCCATGAAGGCAAATCTTACATCAGGCAATATATCCGGCTACTTCATATGGTGAGAGCGGAATGGGATGATCATGAGCATGTTGGGTAATTATACGCAAGTACAGTATGACACCCACCTCTCTCGTTCCAAGGCTTTACTGGCGAGATGGAACTCAGGTTGGCTGGTTCACCATGTGGCAAATCATTGTTGGTGTCCATCTCATCAAATGTCGAGCTGACTACTGGTCTGATCAGAAACGAATATCAGGGTGCGCACTTCCGCATACTCCACCTACCGAGTGAGCTGCGGTCACCTCGGCTTGGCACCCATGTATACTCCCTGATAGCTAACACAGTCGTCGAAGTCGTGACTGGGTTTCACATGGAAGGCCGGTGATTGTTCCTCCTGCATACGATTTCGCAATTTCGTAACTCCCCTCGTTCTTCTTTTCCTCCATCTAGAACATGTTTGGTGTTCAATGGTCGTTGTTGGATTAGGTGCTGGGTCGTTCTTTCTCGTCCTTCGGGACTTGGTAGAATTGATGTTGTATCTTATAGCGCCAGTCGATCTGCTCATTCAAATCCAGAAGATGCGCGGTATCACCGAGGTGAACAAGAATCCCCTTTACTTCGTTGTCTTGCCAGTCATGAATGACTATATGTAAATCAAAGGATCTGTGAAGAAGTTACCTTGTAGCGAGACCTTCCATTGGCAAAAATGTTAGGGCGTTGAGCACTCCTCCCCAAACTAAATATCGAAAGCAATCTCGGTAATTTTATTTGATGTTCGCCACGGCGTATTTGATCTTGGGAAAGGTTCCGTGTTGGTAAATGTGCAATCTTCAACGTTTCCGCCAAGGTCTGACACATTGTTATGGCTGGACATCGTAATTTCAAATCGCACCTAGTTGCGATGAAAGCACTAACAACTGTAATGATTTTTATACAGGTGCATGTTTTTGTCTAGCCAAGATCTGTCACATGGGAGCTATGGAATATTGGTCGAAGTTTGAAACAGAAGAAAAGTTTGTAATCAGACGGAAGGATGCTCGTGAGATGTTTGTAAGGCGACGACTGAATTGTACAATTGCTCAACTGAAGAAACCTCATTAATAAGGAGGATCGTCAGTGATGGGTATACACACTGTGAGTAGTCATATTGATATTCAACATGTGCAACACGGATTTGATGGACTCGTAAGCCATAACTCACAGAGATGGTCCTATACAGGGATGCGAAGACTTCGTAAGCAACACTTTCGGGCCTGTCGAAATGTTTGATAAATTGAAACCCAAACATCACCAGCTGTCAAGAAAGTAGGTATCTGCCTCAAAATAAGATATCACTGTTGGTATACACACCTGGAAAGCGCAGTATATGGCCCCAGAATCTACGAGAAGTGCTAGGATGCGCCATGTTCCAATGAGCCTTTGAGCCGAGATGCTGATATTTCGTAGGAATTGCAGATGCTTCCTGTACTAAGCATTAGTTGAAATCATGTTTATCATAAAGCAGATGCTCACCATAGGGTCCATGCGATGAATGATGTCGAGACCACATTTGTAATAAGAGACAACCAAAAAAAGCATATTCCAGGGGCCAGCCCTGGAACGAGATCGACTTAGTCGCAAGGGCTGGTGAGCTACTCCAACTTGCTGAAATTGAGAGAGACGTGGTGACTAGGTATACCAATGCAATACCTTGAAGAATGAATGGACTGCAAGTTTTGATTCTTGAGAATGTGGCATACCAAAGGAACAGACACACAGTCCGATTGAAAGCAACGATGCCCATTGTTGCCCATCAAAGATTGCCCATGCACGCCATATAATTATGGCATCATTGAAAACAAACTGTGCCAGGAGCAAGGGGCTGATTGGGAAGACAACTTCAAACAAGGATTGAAGCTCACAGGCAAAGTCGAAAGCCATGGCATTGCGAATTCCATTGAGTAACATCTGTCATATGCATCTGATGGGGATATATTTTGAAGGAAGAAACAGTCGATAGTTGTGAATGACCCCTTTAATTGCAATGCAGAATACTTTTAGTACGGGCATGTGGAGATTTTGGTTTGCGCCTAAAGAATTGCTGAGTTAGTAGGCTATAGAAGTAGGAATTAGGACTCGCGCCGCCATGTACTTAGTAGCTAAATAAATATATATAAACAACGCGAACGCGTCGCGCCCAGGCCAACCAGGCCATATCATCCTTCACGGCATACTGTTGTCCTTCATGCATATATGCACCTGAATATGTTGCCAACGTCCAAAGCCCCTTTTGGAACTAGCTCTGTTGTTCCGAAGCTCCAGAGCGCCCCGCACGGAAGCAGTCATACCGTATTCGATAGATACTGCACAGTACACCCGCAATTAGCATAGAAAAGAAATAAATGTCAGTCATCAACAGAACATAGAGCTTATGAGGCAAAGGGAGGGCTCGGGGAGGAACACCCAAGTACCATGTGCCGCAGGCAAAAGGGGGGGTTTGGGGGGGAACGCCCCAAGCGCCACAGGCAAAAGGGGGGTTTGGGGGGAACACCCCAAGCACCACAGGCAAAAGGGGGGGTTTGGGGGGGAACACCCCAAGCGCCGCGGCCGCCGCCGCAAAGAGCAACGGAAAAAAATAACACAACACATTATCTACATACCAACACACTACCTATGTATCAACGGAAAAAAATAACACAACACATTATCTACATACCAACACACTACCTATGTATCAACGACCGACAGAAGAAGCTTTACGACGACCGACAGCTACCGCCGTGACCAGCTAAGTAGTTCATGTTGCCGTCGGCTTTCGGAACTTCCGCCGAGGGCGGCGCGTGTTCAGCCTCCATAGAAGTATTTGTAGATACACGCCATACTTGATGAAAGTGTAGATCACCGTGAGATAGAGCGGAGTAAATATTCCTGACAAGTTCAACGTAATACCAGACGTATGTCAGGAGGGAAATTCAGACCAGGCCAGTGAGATAATGTATCATCCAGGATAGAGGAACACATACCCACGTATAGAACCGTGATCGGCAATTGTATGATCATGACCACTGTCATGCCACTGCCCTCAAATCCAAGCAAAACGCGTTCACGTTCATCGAACATTACTGATGAAAGGATCCAAGGGGTGGCAGTCTTGAAAATAATCGAATGAAGGTCGGTTATCAGAGGTACGGAAGGCGAATCTGTGACTGAGGACTTTATGAGCTTGGCAGTTACTAGATTAAGGTATTGGGATTACATCGTATAACAACAGCCCGACAACGACGGTCATGAAGTTGATACATTGTAACCTGTCGAACTCACTTCCAAGATGACTTTCCCAGTCTATAGCATCACTGCCAAGCTTTTGGAGCGCATGGACTACTTACGTGCTACTTCCTACCCGAGGGAACTATCCTCGAGGCATATATAGCTGAAGCCTTCCCAGTGTCCGATCCCTGTAAGAGACTATTCACAGTGAAAGGTCGATGGTAGCGAGAGAACATACAACTACGCTTCTGAGGTCAATCGAATCTAGGCGAAGAAGGCATCTCAAACAATCTGGCGGTTCTTAATGAGTGAATCATTCTGTCAGATGAGTTGATTTCGCACCAGTGTGCCTAAAGACGTACATATTCTTCGATAGTTCAACGGTCTTGTACGGCATGAGTCCCACATGTTTTCATCAGGGGTGCTAGTACAGAGCCGAGAGTGTAGGAAGCAGTTAAGCTCAAAGCTGATAGAGTAATCCCGCATAGCACGATTGATGCAGTCGAAACGAGGCTGATGAGGACAGGTCAACATGGAAGTTACATACATGCACAGCCAGAGGTCATATCTAAGGTATCCCTCGATAAGAGTACATCGCATCCGAATTCACTTCGAACTCGAGCAAAGGACATGGTGGCGTATCGTTGACATAGGCTATCAATTTCATCATAATTCATGATCAGACTTAACAACAGCGCTGAATAGATCGGAACACCTGACTTGGATTCTTTGTTTCCTTTTCTTATCTCAGCTTTCTGACCAGGGCCGTGAGCGTGAACCACGGTCCATGCCAAAAGCCGATCACAATGTTCAATAATCTTGAGCGCTTTCTTCAGCGGCATGTCACTTCATACAAGATGTCTTCTGACTCCTGAGTTGACTCTAGCCAATACATGCCGGTCGGCGTTCTTCATATTTTCTGTCATCCGGCACAGCGATGAGTCTATTGCTCATCAGGGAGGGGGGACGTCGTTGATTGGAGCCGGCGATGGGTTTAAGACTGGTTTAATTTTGAGGGGGCTGTATATAGATGCTCTCAGACTCTTTAGACTAGACGTTGAACGCACGCGTTGGTATTGTCTGCGTCTTTGGTCGTCAATTCTGCATCCGCCGAGGCCGATGCGCATGCTAATTACCGTTTGCTCAAGGACGCAGTTTTTTAAGTCGGACGATTTGTCTTTCACGTCACCTTCTATTAATGAACGTGGTTCTCGTCGTCATGCTCGTAGTGAGGAGTATACAGTGCAAAACACAGCGAGACAGCAAGGCAAGAGAGTCGGTAGCAGAACAGCGGAGGGCAAAAAGTACGATAGCGACAGCAGAAGAGATTGCAGGCAATAGAGCTTCCTGGATTAAACGGAGAAGTGTACTTGATTGCACATGGTCGAGTCCAAGTCCAAGGCGAAGGTCGCAGAAGACAACAGTCCAATGATGTCCAATCCGAGTGGTCCGTGCACGCATCACGGAGATCGCATCCCGATTTCCTACCCCCAAAAAATTAGCTGAGAACGCTCTGTATTCATACCGCCCGCAATTGCAAATGCCTATGGACTGTTCGCTGCGCGCATCAGCCGCATTATGATAATGCTCAGCTATAGCATACAATCTTCAAATTTAAATGTATAATTATCGAGCCTGCGTTCTGTGGGCCCGTTGGAAGGTGAAAACAGTGGGATACTCCGACAGAAAGCAACAAGCCCGTGCTCTACTTCGCCAAATTTCTGTTTGCGATCGCGTTCTACATCTATCTGATCCCTTCTCATGTCCAGGTCCCACTGCGTCCTCTTCTCCACTTCCTCTGCTGCGTGGAATTTTGGTACAGTGTAGAACTAGATTATCTACTCTCTCTCTTGCTTGCGTGAAGTTCCCTGCTCTCAGCCTACGCATTCTTCTCACACTTGTAGCTAGCAACGGGTACGGTCACTCGATCTTGCGATGATCTACGAGAAACAGGATGAAGTCCACGCTGCGTGGAAGAAGGTCATTCCGTCTGTGATGAAGCGCGAAGACCTTTTCATCATTTCGAAGTTATGAGGCTCGGCGTACCAGCCTGATCAGGTGGAGAAGGAACTCGATGAGATGCCGAAGCAACCGGGAATCGAATATCTTGATCTGTACCATGCGTACTGGTTTTTTGATTTGGTTTTTGTCGCGTGTGGTTAAATAGTTGTTCACTAGCAGATCGCTTTCCCGCCTGGTAAATGGCCTTAACCCTTCCCATCTCACCAAGGTGGGCGGGTTAGCCATTGACACGCAGACGACCCTCGTAGACACCTGGAAAGCTATGATTGCTCTTCTGAAATCTAGGGTACGCTATCATTTTACACCGAAAGGCGATTAGATAATGTGTCGTTCTCCAGGTCCGCGCAATCGAATTATCCAACTTTACCGTCGAACAGATCAAAAGCATCATCAACGCTACAGGTATAGTTCTCGTACGTCAATTTCTCGTTGAATCATCTTTTGTTGGTCTAGCAGAGTATTCATTCATAGGTAGCAAATCAAATTGAAGCGCACCCTTCTTCCTCAAGATGAGCTCGTGGCATACTATAAGGAAAGGAATATCTATATCACCGCATACAGCTCGCTTGGTAATAACTGTAAGCCTCTTCACTTCCTTTAGAGTTATATGTGCACGACCTGATACATACATCACCAGTGATCAGCAAGCCCAAGCTTACAGAAAACTTGACTCTTGTGGAGGTGGAGGTTGCGAAACGCTCAATGCAACGCCGGCGCAGGTTCTTGTTGCATGGGGCGCGTATCGCGGGTCCTCGGTTATCCCCAAGAGTGTCCAGGAGGAACGCACTATCTCGAACTTCAAGCAAATTGAGCTGAGCAAGGAGGATTATGAAAAGATTAGTTCTACCGGCAATAACAATTACACTAGGTACGACAACGCTTTTGCCTGACCAGGGCTTGTGTGTCCAAAGAAGGGGTTTTGATGGTGACATGATGCTGTAGGGTTAACATTCCCTTCATGTATAAGCTGAAGTGTGGTCTTGCAAATTCAGGATGGGACGACGTTGAAGGAGACTGTAGAAGGTACGAAGGCTAAGTGTGTTGAAGTTGAGGAGCTCAATAGGTTTGAGGTGAAGGGAACGAGTGAGCAAGCCTGGAAATCTTCTTTATGGATGTTATTCATGCGTTGTAGGTGTGCCCTTTTCTTCCTTGGTTTCGTGGCACGCGAGGCGGATGTTGTAACCAATATAAGCAACATGAATGAGGACGTTGTCAGGGGTCTGACGGAGATCCATAGAAGTAAATCGAGAGGTACGCAAGAAACAACACAGGGGTATGATGTTATATTTTGTGTTCAAGGCTGGCAGCATAAATAAGATGAGTTTGAATAGAGGTTTTTATAGCGTTACAGGGCTGGACTCATGTACAAGACAAAGTATGCTGGAGCGGGTAGATAGGAAATCTCTCCGATAAGGAAGATTGTCAATGCCGGATATACACACTGTTAGTGGTCATGATTGAGCACGTGAAATACAAATCAATGGTAGGCCATAGCTCACAGAGATGTTCTTGAACAGGGATGCAAAGACCATGTAAGCCATAGTTTCAGACTCACTTAAATGGCGGGCAAATTGAAGCAGAAACATCATGAGCTGTGAAGGAAGTGGGTCTTTCAATTTCAACAGGATACCACTTGCGGTGTATGTACCTGAAGGATGCAGTAGATGGTTCCAGAATCTAAGAGAAGTGCTAAGATGCGCCATGCTCCAATAAACTTTCGACGTGAGATTCCGATACTTCGTAAAAACCGGAGATTAGTCCTGCGTTTGGTATTATTTTAAGTTGGGGTTATTATCATGTATGAAGTGCCCCTTACCATAGAGTCCACCCAATGAATGATGTAGCAACTGCATTTGTCAGAAAAGACAACCTGAAAAAAATATATCCCGCAACCGAGGATTGTGAGGAAATTGGTGCTATGCTCCAGTCCGGTTGATTCTGGAAAGATATGGCAACGAGGTACGCCAGCACAAATCCTTCATGAGTGGTTGTTGAATGAACAGTATATTTGGGTCCTTGGTGAGGCAGCATACCAAGGGAACAGATACAGAGTCCGATGAAAAGTAACAAAGCCCATCGTCGTCTGTTGAAGATGACCCATGCACGCCATATTATTAAGGCATCGTTGAAAACCAGCTGCGGCAGGAGCAAGAAGCAGACAATAATGGAGACAAGTTTTGGAACTCACAGGAAGAGTAGCAAGCCACGTCAGTGCAATGTCAGTTGGTGGGACAATGCTGGGAAGTTTCAAAACAGAATCGGAAGGAAATGTGCCCCACAAATAGTGCTGGATCAGGACTTGTTGAATCAATCGCAAGGCAGCATTCCCAACACTTGTAAGTAGACTGAACAAGATTATTACTAGTGTTGCTCGGGAATAGGTCGATTTTCCTTTGCGTCTGAAGATGGCTGAGTCTGGTATCATAGAGTACCTGCGATTGCACGCATACTTTATGAGACTGTAGATTGCCCTGAGATAGAGTGGGGTGGATATAGCTGTCAGATCAAATGTATACCACCAGCAAAGATTGCCCAGGCCCATGAGTAAGACGACGTATCTCGTAGAAAACAATAAAATCGAATAAATCACGTACCCATGCAAAGAATAGCAATTGGAAGTTCTATCACCACCTGTATCACCAGAACGCCCATGTTCTGCACTTCGTTGCGTTGTTCAGGTGTCATTAACGACAAAATAATTCAAGGATATCAGAGGGTGTTGTTCAGCTTCAAAGGGGAAGACAGTGAGGAATTTATAAGTTTGGCAGTCACGCCAGGGCTCCATCAAGCTATGCTGCGGGGCGTTTATGTCAACCATTTATTATGATGGTTGTGAGATGATGGTTGTGAGATCGATACATAGCATGATTAATACATCTCGAAGTCATTTCAGCACACAGGTGGTTGCTTGGCAGGATTTGAGCACGCCGTATGAGGGTTCCGAGTCACAGATTCCATATGTATTGGTCGAAATTTTCTCAATTTAAGGCTCCCTATAACAGATCATAGAGCTCAGCGACTGGGAGAAGATATCCAATCAACAAGTTTCAACCGACTCAAGGGAAAGAAGAAATCCTCATGGTTACGGTCAGACTGAATCAGTTCTTTTGGGGAGGATTGTTTCATCAAATGTCTGACCAGAAATATTTGCCTTGACCTTCGACGCCACAACATTTCAACATCCTTGAACAGCATTCCAGATGATTGTCCTTAGGTCCTCTGATCAGTCATGATGTCACGGTGCGAGGAACGCCTCGCCTTGGGTTGGGAGGGTAATTCTATGGTAGGGTCCATGATCGTCCAATTACCGATTTCTTGCCGATTTCTGTTCTCTGTTTGGGTACGTTATTCACTTTTGTTGGTGTTGGAATCGTTTTCCCATACCTTTTTTCGAGCAGGGATATTCACCCCGCTGTACATCATGGTAATGCACACTCTCGTAAAGTAGGTTAACATCAAGGCTATCACTCTTGATGTTAACCATCGCTATAACCTGTTCCCTTCCCTAGCCACTATTCACAAGTTACCTGTCCGTTTTTTTCACGATATACGCATCATCGATGACGCCTCGGATTTGCTCCGGCAAACACCATCAGTGGCACCTAACGATGACAATATCGCTCCGCCTGCAATCATGGACACAGACGACGCGTTGTCTGGCGCTGTACGCTTGCTCGTTCTGAACGCAGATGAAACTGCTGACTTATGCACCACGACTGTGCGATGATGGAGTGTTTACTAAGTAGGTGGAGGATACGAGGCGGGGTGGCACGGGATGGCAAATTCGAAAAGACTATCGGTCCATCAGAATCTTGACCCTCTCACCTCCGTCGTAGCTCTCTGTCGCAGTCTCTATTGTTGTTTTGAGCTTGTCGGTATGCCGTGAACCCTTGCACTTACACACCCATGTATCTAGGCTCACCCCCTTTCTACGTGTATGGCCTCAGCCGTGATCTTGAAGCATTGATCCCGACTGATTCCACGAGCCTTGAACAGGATTTCCGGCTGAATTCATTCGTCATCCATACCGGCAGACAAGGGAACTTCGAGTCCTGGCCCATATAAGATGTCTGACTCTTCTCGAATCTCCGAGAACTTTGTGCACATACTCAAAGTGTGTATCCTAACGCAACCTTAACTTGAGAAAAGG
The DNA here is from genome assembly GCA_017657315.1 of Termitomyces sp. K1Ag. Taxonomy (NCBI): domain Eukaryota; kingdom Fungi; phylum Basidiomycota; class Agaricomycetes; order Agaricales; family Lyophyllaceae; genus Termitomyces; species Termitomyces sp. K1Ag. The sequence goes on from JAGGAR010008200.1 coordinate 12,266, forward strand.
TTCCTGTTCCTTGACTGTCAATGTTCACATACGCAGGCGTTCTTTATCTGAGAACTGAAATCCTGACATTTCTTGTTTTTCTTCTGCTCATAATTAGCTTTAGCTCGCACCTCGAAACCAAAAGAAGCTAGCGATTCAGGCTACGACCTCGTGTGAGAACAAAAATCCACGACTTGACGATCATTCCGCATGGTTTTTGTACGGCTTGTAATTCCCCCCTAGACGTCGTAGTTGCGCACTCCGCATGCAAATGACCTGCAGTAAATCTTTGTCCGCTCAATTAGGAATACAATGCTTGAAAGACACGAAACGCAATTTCCAGACAGGGATTAATCTGCTCGCCATGTTAGTTTAAAGAGTGTACACTAGGGCAAAGCACTTTTTGATTTTTTGAACTACTAGGTGTAGTGACGCATTCTGGTTTGATTCATGGGATCATTGAGGAGGAAACAACGGAAGTGGGTTTGATAAATTCGTAGTAGTGAAAATGACGTGATTTTGCATTACGAGGCTTGCCAGTCCTCACGTAGTGTGTTGCATTGCAACCCCAAGAATCCCCAACTTTCTCACAACCTTCCCACAACAATCACGAAAAAATCAATTCACTGGCCCTATAACATACAGAGACTTTGGAAGCACAGGCTGGGGCTTCGTGTAACTTCGACAAAGCGTACTCGTGGTGAATAAGCATCAAATACGTGGCGATGAGTCGAGAGAGGTCTCACCTCTCCACGTCTCTTCGTAACCGGCCCATGGGATACACCCGCGAGCTCCTCAAACAGGTAGCAGACGTCTCACAGGCTCGGACAGCAATTTCGAAGATGACATCTGTAGAATGAACAACTATGTAGGTAGGTGTTTCAGCGGCGCTCCTTGATGTTGAGTGGGCGGGTTACCATTGGTATTGTCATACGTCCTTCTGGATTGGAGCCAGTGCGAGAGGAGGAGGACGGTGAAGCGCATAGGTTGATGAAGAAGATGTAGGATGGGATTCGGAGAAAGGGTGCTTCTGTATTATGAGGTGTTTGTTCATGGTAAGTGTGGATCTCGGGAGTTGGCAGCAGAGTGTAGTGAAACTGACCATACAATGCAGCGCGTCCGTCGATTTCCCAGCGTAACGGGCTAGACTCCTGTCCATGGGAAAGGCAGTGAAGAAAGGATGCCAAGATAGATAGAATATATCCGGCATGCTAGCCTATACTTATACGCTGGTCAGTAGGATTCCGCTGCAGCACAAGACGTACACGAGAAGCCTAGCCCGGCAGACAGTCCCCCGATCGTTGAGAATGTAACCACATAATACCCGCCGAGACTTAGGGAAGGCTGTACTGCAGCCAACGATGTGAATTCGACGTCAACGAGAACGGTAGGTCCCTGGTCGAGCTCGAGCAGGATTGGCACAGCCACCAACACGTGAACACCAACCGCGGCGGATCTCTCTCCGCCGGTACATCTCAGACCGACAGTCAATAGAAGTTTTCTCTCTGTTCTCCATGTACATTGTCATCTAGCCAAATCTCAGCCACTTAGCAAACTTAGCACCCACTTACTCTGAAGCGCTCAGGACGAAAGCTCAGTCACGCTTAAAAATTAAGCCTGGGTTTGTCTTGCATTCAATAAGTCACCAAGACTCTGCTGAATGGACGCTCGCACTTGCTGCAGGAACGACTTGAGTTGGCGTTCTCAGTGATCCCGACAGCATCCGTTGTCATCGACTACTCCTCCTGCACTGATCCATCATGAATCTGTCCGTTCGATATGCCAGTGTGTTCTTTTCCAAGTTCGTATGCTATCTACTGTTTCAATTACTTAGGTCTTAAGACCAAATATGATTTTCAGGTCATGTAGGGACACTCATTCCAACGCTAGTGTCCGCCGAGTTCCTGAGGCTTGCTGCGCCATCGTATTGTATACATCAAGTGACTGTGTACATACCGGATTGAGTATTCCCGTTTATTCTCAACAAGACACCAGAAGACCGGCCAACGCTACAGTACTTCGGAGTTCTTATACTCCAATCACTGCCAGCGCGATCAACCTTTCATATCGTACATGCTTCTTTCATTCCCGTTGTCATGAGTGTTAACTAAACATATACCAGGCTTTCCCGCACTCATGCTCGTCTGTATCACCTACGGGACTACGGTATGGTGGGTCCTTGACCCTTCATTATCACCTCTCAGATCCCTCGATCGAGAGTATCCAGGATCCTGTGACAGAGTTCGCTTTGCACACCACATGATCCTGCTTTGTAACAAGGAGCTGTTCCTACATTGATATGATCGTTCTCGAACTACCGAATATGGCGAGTTCTTTTCCTTATATCCTGCCATTACTGGTCCCCTGACGGAGTACATCTGCTAATACAGGCCCTCTCTGC
>JAGGAR010008201.1:0-14613 GCA_017657315.1 Termitomyces sp. K1Ag
TTGTCGGTATATTGTCGGAAAAAATTCATCACTATTACAAATCATTGATTTTTCTACTAGGATTCAAACTGAAGTGGCGACCTTCAACCACGAAGTAAGGCCTGGGTAGGAGGCTGCCGCTTCTCTAGATCTGTCCTGTTCTTTTAGGGGTGACTACTTGGTGACTACGGTGACCTGATCAAGACACTGTTGATTCTTTATGCCAAAACTTACATAGGACGTAGCTATACATCCGCCCACCGCCGTGCACATTCCCCGATTTGAATGCGTTCCCCACTCGACATCTTAAAATGGTACACTTCCCGGTCTTATGACACGTCTGAACAAGTCTTGACGGCACATGTGACACCGAATCCCTTTGTTGCAGTGCAAAATCGTACTTATTCATGATCATCGATCATCAGCCGCTCCTCGCCGATCTTCCCATATGTCAATAAAAAGGCGTCCCGCTTTCTTGAGAGCTCAGTACTATCTAAATGAGCCTAAACCAATATCCCCCACCTGTTCTTCTTACCATCAACCGGGATGTCCTCTTACCCGACATAATCGACTTCAATATTACCAACAACCCGACACAGCCATTCTATATCTTTATCGACCCTGTCAAAGGGCATCAAGTTATAACCCAACTAGAATTTGGTAGGGCTGCTCATCGTATCGCACATGCACTACGACCTCAGCGTGGTGGACGTGATGGCGAAGTGGTTGCGATTCTTGCTCATACTGACACAATTATGTATTCAACAATCATTTCGGGAGCGATAGTTGCTGGGCTTGTGGTGAGTCTTCTGACATTTTGCAACTACTTTTCTACATCGTCCGAACGTTTTCATTGGCAGCCATTCCCAATCTCAGCTCGAAACACTCCTATTGGGGTAGCCGAATTGCTCATGAAGACGTCGTGCCACCGTATGCTTGCGACAAACGCCCCACTCAAGTCACTGATAGAGGAAACGAAGGCGCAGCTTTCAATATTTTTCTATGAAGTCCAGATAGAAGAAATACCCTCACTTGCGGTTGCGTATCCTCAACTCGCTCATGAGGCTCCCGATTATCCATTTGAGTCTTATCCTACTCCTTCTCATCGTCCATCCGCCATGGACACCTGCATGATTATTCACTCGTCTGGAAGCTCAGGCATCCCAAAGCCCATCGCGCAAACACATCTATATTGGATCGACTTCGCGTCAACCCGTATGTTTTACATTTTTCTGACTCCCCCTCGATCTATCATCTCATCGTTTCCAAAGCAGAATTAAGGGAATACGTGCCGCGGTTGGTGCTAGGATGCATGGCTCTCCCTCCATTTCACGGGTTTGGTGTAGGCTATCAGATCATTCAGCCTGCGTATAACGTACTTGCATGCGCCGTGTTCCCTCCCACGTCAGCAGTCTCTGGAGGATCTCCCATTGTTCCTTCTCCAAATATTGTTCTCGAGCATGCGAGGTCCACAAAAACAAATGCAATTTTTACAATCCCAGCCTTTATACAAGCTTGGTCGGGTTCATCGGATGCCCTTGACTACCTGAAAAGTCTGGAGTTTCTCGTATGTTCCAAGCTCCCGATGGTAATTTCAGACTATTACTGACAATGAACTCCTTACCAGTCATATGCTGGTGGCCCGCTCCCGCCCAAGCTTGGTGATATGCTTGCCGCTTCGGGTGTGCAACTGTACCCATTCTACGGCGGTACGGAGTTCGGTGGACCGACATGTCTTTTGCGGGATAAGGCTGAAGTGATGGAGTGGGAATACATGAGATTCTACCCACATACGAAAGTGAGGTGGATTCCTCAGGGAGACGGTACATATGAGTGTCAATTACTGGTAGGCTTCAACCGCTTTCTAAATGAGTGCGAGAGCTAACGTTACCTTAGGCATGTGAAACGTTCCGTCCAGTTATCAATAACCTAACCGATGTTGAGGGGTATGCAACTGCCGATATTTTCAAGCGTCACCCAACGAAAAAAGGACTATGGAAGATGTAGGTTCTCGTATACAGCTTTGACATTGTTTTTCCTCACGTTACATGAAGTGTGGGTCGTTTGGACGATGTTATAATCCATTCTTCGGGCGAAAAGACTGTTCCAGGACCTATGGAGGTCGTAATCATGAGCAATCCTCGGTGAATAGATCGTTTTCGGTTTCCTGAATTGCCTGTTGACTATGTATAGGATACAAGGAGCCATCATCTTTGGGCGAGAACGTATTCAGACTGGTGTTCTGATCGAACTTGGCCCTGAGGCAGAGATTGATGTCAGCAACGAAGCTCAACTAGCGCTCGTTCGTAACGAATTATGGTACGTCGTGAAGCGTCTTGCATGGTTCTTTCTTGATGGATTGCCCCAGGCCAACGATCGAGGATGCAAACAATGTAGCCCCAGCTTTCAGCAGGATATTCAAAGAGATGATTTTGTTTTCTTCCAAAGAGAAACCACTGCCCCGTACAGGCAAGGGAACCGTGATGCGTAAAGCAGCGTTGAATTCATATGCTTCAGAAATTTCGGCAATGTACGTTTTCAGACATAACCATTCAGATGGTTTTTTAACGTCACCACAGCTACGATAATGTTGAAGCTAACTTCGCAGGCAATTCTCGCCCCAAATCATGGGATTTTACTGACATAGAGGGCTGGATTCTGGGACAAGCTGTCGAGCTTACATCTAAAGAGAACATTAATATCGATACTGACCTGTTTGATCAAGGCTTCGACAGGCAAGCTCTACTCGTTACTCAAGTATTCTTGCGTCTTAATAGTTACCTTTCTTCAGCTTGAGTGCCACCATCTTACGTCTCCGTATCACCCACGCTATGCGTTCATCGGGGGATCCGTTACTCATGAAGGTATCACAAAATCTGGATCAGAATTTGGTCTATAACACACCAACTATCAGGAGGCTCGCGGCCTACGTAACTTCATCTCCCGGAATTGAACAAGCTACGCAATCGTTGACAGGAACCGACCTGATGGAGGAGTTAATTGCGAAGTATAGTGCAAGTCTCGGATCCCTTTCCCCCGAAAGTTCCCCTGAGCCATTGACTCAAAGTTCGCGCCTGACTGTTCTTTTGACGGGTTCAACTGGCCACCTCGGGTCGCAAATTCTTGCAAATCTTCTGAAGGAAGATCGAATCACCCGAATTTACGCCTTCAACCGAGATAGCCAGAAGTCGAAATCGGTACCAGATCGACACGTAGAGAGGTTTACAGATATTGGTATCGATCCTGGTTTCCTTGACAGTGAAAAACTTATTCTCGTCATCGGCGACGCGACGCGAGCCGACCTCGGAATTGAGGGGGGATTGTACCATGAAGTGAGCATTTATTTGTGTTCCATTTATGATATCTTGAATTCCCTTTTAGATCGCCTCATCCGTCAACGTTATCATCCACAACGCCTGGAAAATAGACTTCAACCTTCCGTTGTTGTCCTACGAGCCCAACATTCAAAGCTCACGAAACTTTATTGATCTCGTACGAACAGGTCCCAATACCTCGCATGCACGATTCTTGTTTATTTCTTCCATCGCTTCTGCTCAGTCGTGGGATGACACACGCGGGCCAGTGATTGAGGATGTTGTCGAGGCTTCTTCTGCTCTTGGAAGCGGCTACGGCGAAGCAAAATACGTTGTTGAAAGGGTTTGTATCTATAAACGTCGTGCTTATCAATTTTTAACGTTGTTCGAGCAGATGCTTGCGAATAGTGGCTTGCAAGCGACTTCCCTTAGGCTTGGTCAAATTTGCGGTGGCAGCCCAAAAGGTTCATGGCCTACATCTGAATGGTTCCCGATCCTCGTGAAGTCGAGTGTTACGTTAGGAGTCCTTCCGAGTCTTGATGGTGTATGTCTGTCTCTTCGACCTGGATACACTCCCTGACTAATGATTCTTATTCAAAGGTCGCATCATGGCTTCCCGGGGACACCATGGCTCAGGCAATTATCGACATCGTCCTACACCCCCTTTCAAATAATCTACCCATCATTCTTAACGTGGTACATCCACAACCGGTGCAGCAAAGAGTAATCATGAATGGTGTCGTTAACGCGGTTAAGGATGTCTTGGGTGTACAGCTACGGACTGTTCCCTTCGACCAGTGGCTATCCTCAATTGAAGCCCAGGCCGACAAAACCAGGCCAGACAACTTGATGACAATAGTAAGTCTAATCAAAGTCTAATCGAGCATCCTATCGAGAATTAATTCCTGATATCTTTTGCTCGTGTCTCTGTAGCCTGCAATCAAACTGATTGGATTTTTCCGTCGAAGTGCTGCAGAACAGATGTCTAGGACATTTTCTACGAAGACAACACAAACTATCAGCACCACCCTACACCAAAAACATTTGAAACAAATTACAGAAGACGATGTGAAGACTTGGGTCGACTATTGGAAAGGCGTGGGTCTCTTCGACTGAGTGTGAGAGTAAAGAATCAGTACCATTGTATCGATATTCACCGTGAAATCATATCGTTCATCCTTGCCTTCGACCTCACTGAAAACAATTTAGCGTAAAAAACACTTCACGCCATCGAGGCAAGTATACCTGCCTTAGAGAATCCTTGAGCTTCTGACTTTACTCCTCGATAGGTCATCTTCATTGAATTAGAATGAGGATTGTACTTACTGGCATACCGTCACTGTGTCTGATAAACTAGTGACACACATGTCGAAGAAAATTCATGACGTATTTGATTTGCGTAGTATAGGCTGATCAGATAGCTATGCTCATCAGTTCCTGTTGAGTCCAAGACTATTCTAATCTATCATTTATCATTTGCAGGTAATTCCTAGTCTTCCTCGCGCACCGGTAGTCTGTCATAAGTTCATCGGAAGGCCCACTTATATTTTCATGCTGCGCATGTGTCTTCAGACAATTTCTATGGTCTAGTCGCCGATTTTGCACCAAGAAGTACCATACTTCAAAATTAGCTTCTATGGCGGATAGCGGCGTAGAGCGTGGAGCAAAGAAATAGGTACATCATGATGTTGATTGAATTCATTCGTTTGTTCGCTGATGACTGGTCGATACAACATATCCAATTGAAAATATTAATGGTCGAGTTCATTCATGCACTGAGTCGTTCCATAGGCGCGTAATCATCCTTGCTCGGTTGAGAGACCGCGGTGAAATCTGTACTAGCAGCTTCAAAGGCCGACTATAGAGGATAGGTACATGAGTCGGCTTTCGAGAAATGTAACTTCGAGCTAATAATAAGACTCACGAACTCATTCCAGAGGTACAATCATTCGGATCTGGATACATTGGCTGGCCATTTACATCCAGAGAAGGTGTGATATTGAAAGCCCAAAGGAGACGAACGAGCGCTATCCATACAGACTTACTGGCAAGATTGTAAGCCGGGCATCTCCTGTCAAACTCGTTGATAATAATTTCAATCATCAAGCGGTAGACTCACCTACGACCAAAACCAAACGTATAATGGCCGTCACTTAAGGACTCGAAGGTAGGAAGAGAACTATTGCCTGGGAGAAACCGTTCAGGTTTGAACTCTTCCGGATCGGGATATTCCTTCGCATTGCGATGCTTCGAGGTGTTAGAAGATTGATTACTGGAAGACTGCAAACATACCATTGACCAAATACAAGGGATGATCGTTGTGTGAGCTTTAATCTAAAGATGGGCTACGTAAGAAGTTGATTCGTCGTGATGCTGCAAATACGTACCACATAGCCCTGCAAACCATTAATTCAACTCTGCAATGATTAATCGGCAATACTTACTTTATATTCGTCATCAGCATCGGAGTAATGAGGGAAACACGCTGGTGCGGCTGGCGACCACCTGAAAACCTCCTTGACCAGAGCGGAACAGTAGGGAAGATATTTGAAAACTGAGAATGATGGGATAGTTTCGTCATCCCCTCCAAGAACGGAGTCGAGTTCCGCCTGCGCGGTGGCCATAGTATGAGGATAAAGTACCATAGCTATAAGAAACCATTCAATGGTGGCATCAGTCGTATCTGTTCCAGCACCAAAGGAAGTCCCAGCAACTTTGATCGCCGGAGATCGATATCAGGCTTGTAATTGGCAGAATCTGACAGAGGACTTACTGCGCGCTACATCCTCAAAGTCAAGAGAGAGTTGTTCCTTTTTCTCCCATAAACGGGCTGCAAAGCATTCTATATCAATTTTCAGTTCGTCCATCTTTCGCTTCACGTCTGAGACCAAGCGTCCAAAGAGCTAAGAATGCTCGAATTTGAGCATCAGAGATTGTCATAGAAAAAATGTACTGCTTACTTCGACCTCTTCTCGCCCGTTCTGGACAGCTTCTAACCTCCAGGGAGAAATCAAGTCTGGGAGTCTATCCAATATGGGAAATGTGTCAACAAGGTGTGCTCCAGGAAGGGTGTTTCGTATGAAATTGAACAAGATACTCATGATTGACTTGATATCATCTTCAGTGATCCGATCACCATAGGTGAGGGAAAACACAATTGACGAGGAGAAGCGTTGACAGTGATAAGCTGTCCTACTTGGATCTATGAGGATGTTATGAAGAAGAATGAGAGATTCTTCCTCCTGGATTGGTTCGTAACCCCCAAGTGCTGTGAAAGATCCGCGTCTTGAAACCTGGACAAGGCTTTGATGTAAATACATACCTCTGGGCTGAAGCATCTGCGAAAAAGCATTCCGTTGCTTCCGCAAGTTCTCGGTGTGTCCCATGAGTAATAATCGCTTATTGTTTGATTGATATTTCCCTGCGTATATAAGCGGTGGCCGCGAGGAATAGTTGGCAGATCGTCGTCCAAGCTGTATTAGAGATGAATTTGGAAGAAGTGAAGTAACAAGAGGTAGCAACAAACCAGTTCTTCAGCGTCGCTAGCATCGTTCAAAATAATGACATTCTTGAACCCAAGAGATAGTCCAATAATCGGACCTACAACTACTGTCTCTAAATTGACTAAAGGCATAGGAACATCGCTCACCGTATTGTTTTGATAGTCTTTGATAGTACCGCCAAGTTTTCTGGCGTGGGATTTGAAATAAATGTCCAACTATCGGGTGTCCCCAAGGGCCAGGAGGATACCTTCTCCCCTTAGTTTGAGCGACATAAACGAGCCATACAATAGTTGCCATAAGTGGTGCTAGATGCGCGAACATAGCAATCAAGAGGGCCAGGGAACGACACATAGAATCCTACGAAGTGATAATGAGCGCTTGCAGATCGGTTGTATGTAGCAGTGTTTACATCAGAAGTGCCAAGCTGCATGTCCATATGCCCGCCATCTAAGTAGGTCCAGCACACATTAAAGGTTAGATTTCCCGTCCGTCGCCGTCACTGATCATCATCATGATTCATTCTGTATTATGCAGTGGAACGTAATCATTTGTTCATTCGGGTCGTTATGGTAAGTGATATGATCCTGGATTATAACCCACAAACCTAGATCCAGTGAGGAAAGGCCCAAGGGACACAGTCACAATCTGCCAGCGTCCTTGCTAAATGCGATTCCGAAGGGCAGAACTTCAAAATTCAATTTTCATACAAAACCCACCAAATCTCGTGTTCTACTGAGTCATGAGGTAAATATTCGAGAGATCTTGTGTGGGGAGAGGAAAACAAGTGAGGATGAACACGGGTTTGTGGCGGGATCGGGTTCAACGCCGGACACGTCACGTGTATGACTAAAAACAGTTCAACTACCCTGTCGCCGCGCAACCTCCTGACGCGCCCAGCCCTTCGCGATGCACCATGGCTCCACCAATCCGCTGCTGCCCCACGACGCGTCTTTATCCTTCACGAGGCACTTTCAAGCTCACCACTCTATCCCAGGTCTATCAGTTGTATTTTTTGTGCCAACACCGCTGCATTCTATAGTCTACTGTTAATTAAATTTTCGGTCTGTAATGACAACATTGTAAGGACTTTCGAGTCTAACTGTAAATTTACTACATTCAAGTACTTCAAGCAGAACGTGCAAAGTTTGGTTATCCTCAAGTTCTGACATCAAGTTCATGAAGTCAACGTCCGGAGTCCGGACCGGGTGGCAGGTGTACTTGAGTACTGTAGTTTGACTGTAGTCCGATTCAAAGTGTCAACGTGTTAACCGTTACGTGTCAGCTTTGAACCCCCCTAATGATACACTTAGTTTGTTCTGAGGAACACAGTGACGTCGGGAGTTATTTTGTTTGCACAAAAATCTTGCAGAATCGTCGCAAAGTGGGATGTACTACGTTAATTGAGATCAATGCTGCCCAGGCAAGTTTTTACCATCTCCAACCTTCCTGTGAGCACCAGAAGCCTCTTCGACTCAGATTACAGCCAAAAAATTTTCACGTTGTCCTAGACCCCTTCAAACATCGTACCCCGTATTCGTATTCTCCGGCCCGGGTGTGCATCCCTCGCCAAAGAATCGGAGTATGCACCCATCTACAGCCGGCGTCCGACGGAAGCTCACGGATCTTGCCTTCTTATCTGCTTCCCAACCGGAATGTAGTGCGGACCACGCCGGAAATCACAAACTAGATTCGCATAGAGATCATCCAGGGGCTCTTACAGTACTGTTGGGTCGAATCAAAATTTTGATCTTCGCCTGCAGGAATTGGTGAGCTGTCGTATATATTCCAGCATAATATCCCAAGTTTGCAAGGCTGAGTCCTAAACGTCACCATCGTCTGTCTGATTGCTCTCTTAATCTCCCTGCTATTGAACCTGTCTATGGCCGCTCCAGAAGTAGCTCTTGATTATGCTGTAACAATTTCTACTCCTCTCGAGGCCATATTCTATGGTTATTGAGTTTTAATCTCATGATCGTCCTTTGGAATCTCATTTCGCTGATCAGGGTTTTCCGTTTGTATGTTCGGAGCCACCTGTGTTGACCTCATCAAACGCCGCACACCGTCGGGCCAATTGAATTACAGGATGCTAATGGCAGCATGTTTTCTATTCATATTCAGCACAATTGTGAGTAATCTGCGTCATGCTGATAAGCTTATGATCATTCACAATACTTGGGCAATAATAGCACATAGGAATAGACATCCATCGACTTATGGAGGGTTTCGTGAAGCATCGTGATGCTCCAAACGGGCCCATTCTATATTTTTCCGACCTTGGGTCTTTCACATGGTTCTTGCGTAACCTCATCTACACACTACAAACGCTTCTAGGAGATAGTATCGTTGTGAGTGTACTTTTCAATGGAAAAAGTCTGAAATAGTGTTCCAAGGGAGCAGATTTATCGATGCTACGTAGTCTGGTCGTCTATCTGGGTGGTCGTACTGCCAATCGTGCTTTGGTTCACAACCCTGGGTATGAATTTCCCCTCTCTCTGGCAATTTTTGCTTTACACAACGTTGTTAGTTACAGGAAGTGTAGTCTTGTGGTTCTTTGCGCACGTCCGAACAACTAGTGATCACTCGGACATCTTCAACACAAACTTAACACATTGGATCTCAGTATTTTTTGCTAGTACTTTGGCTGCAAATGCGATTGCCACTGGTGAGCTTTCAGTAACTTGAGAAAGTCTTGGTAGATTTTCTGACTTTTTCCCTTCAGGACTTCTGGCGCTTCGTCTCTGGACCTTCGATCGTGCAGTATCCAGATTTCGTACTACCAAAGGAAGCGTATCTCATGTGGCTCGTGTTATTGTGGATTCTGGTTCCATCTACTCATCATTTTTGGTCATAATCATTGGACTGTACGCTTCGAAGTCCAACGTCCAGACCATCATTATGGATATTGTCAGTGCTCTACTATTTCTCCTCTGGGTACACCTCTCTCAATGTGTCATAGACCATGCCAATTATCTCAATTTGCTTCTATATGATTATCCTCCGCATATCTCGCCGTCAAGGATCAGGAAACTCGTTTGGAAGTAACAGCTTTCCTGCGCTGGGTTCAAGCGAACAGGATGGAATCCGCATGCAAAATCTTGAAGTTCATCTCAGCACAGACGTCGAGATCGAAGGCGACTCCCTAAAGAATGCAAATAGATATGCATTACAGGGAGAGCGGAAGTTTTGATGTATAGTATACATACTGAATTTAGCTATGTAGAAGTCTAGATGTTTGCGCATTCAAACGAGATTGTTGTCTATCTGGACACAATCACCAGATACAGGTACCCTCATGCATTATACTGTCCAATCAGACATGGTATATAATGCATTTTCCTCTCTAGTAAACAACTACTAAATATCATCTACTACAGCAACGTAGTGATGCATTACCCTCACACCATCGCCATTCCCGCCAATAGACCAAAATGCATCACTAATGCATTGTTCTCATTCCCCGCCAATAGATAGCGATGCATTACTGATACATTACGTTGTAATGCATTATCTTGCCATTTCCGCCAATAGACCAAAATGCATCACTAATTTCTCATTCCCCGCCAATAGATAGTGATGCTTTACTGATACGTTATACTACTCGATGGGGACTGACGTTGTAATGCATTTCTGATGCATTACCCTCATACCGTTGATATTCGACCAATAGACTAATCCATTAGTGATGCATTATCCTGATACCGCGCTGCATACCCATTTAGGCCCCCCCCACGCGCCCTACATGCGTCGGGTTTGTACCATAAATAAATATAGAAGATTACAATAGTGTGTCTATTCATAGTTATCTCTAAAAGCAGACCAAGAAGACTTCGTTTGAATCTCGATTCAGTAGATCTGGTTCAATGGTTGGCACCAAATTTGAAATTTGAAAAGCAGCTGCAACAAGATGATCATATGTCTTCCTTGACAATGGTTCATATTTTCCTGGAAAATATTTAAAATGTTTTTTTTTCCTGCTACCTACTCAAGAGAAATCAAGAAACTGTCATTACACTGTCACTATCACCCCAGAAAAATAAAAATCTAAGGCTGCCAGAAACGAGGATATCAGCGACAAATTTTAGTAAACATATCAATTAGTAAGAAACCTTGTCAAAAATATAATGTTTCTGTACTTTCAAAATGATGATTGGTTTACAAAGTTTTTGTTTCCATTTATGACAGGTGAAATTTTGTGATCTCTATTCAGAAAATATTATGGAAGAATCAAATGATTTATAGCTTCACTCTTGTGAGTCAAGTTCTTTTCATATTGACCCTCGATTTGTGCAGACCAAAATCAATCCTGAATTTTTAGATTTATCGATTGATGCTGGACAAGGTATGTTTATTTCTTTTTTGAAAAATTTCTATACGGAATAGTTTATGACAGTAATCAAACATGTCAAAAACGGAGAAATTGAGCATCTGCTCATCATCTGCTCCTCATCCGCTTTCCATCGCTGATGAGCCTTCTTGTCTTTCTCTCAGGTACCATGTCTGACGTTGTATTTTCTTCATCTCGGGTTCATTTATTGAACGCCCCATCTCAGAGCTACCCCTAAGGGAACCGAACGCGGATGGCTTTTGAGGGCATGTCTTCGCGACTCCCGATAACTATCAAGGGAACCTCGTTCAGTTGCTGCTGCGTGCAAATAGACTGGACTACCGTGGGGGGTGGAAGTGTGACGCGGAATGCTTAGACAAAGCTGGATAGAGCTCTTCAATTGGAATTGGAACGGTAAGTGGGGTATGGGTATGCATTTTGACACTCTGATCTACCGGCAGAATCTATACAACATGGGTCATTCTTGGTGAGCATTGCCAACCGGCATCAGATGCGGGAAGCCACGTGATATCCCCACGGATGCTCTCCACGTCACTGGCCTGTTGCCTACCGTCCACTGGCAATCATTCTCCACCCGCAGTCGTGCAAGTAGTAATGGAAACCCCCGCCATCACGAGGCCCCTGAAGTGTGAACAGGCAAGACGATGTGGTGTCGGAACGGCGTTTGTCATTTCAAATTGTGTCGCAGAGTCTCCGGATATCGCCTCATGATACCATGACAATCTCAAGGATTCTGGAGATGTTGCCATGCTCACTAAGGCTCAGGCTCTAATTGAGTTCTCTCTGCTGTCAAGGGCTAGGCCTGGAACTCCCTATGTCCACATATCGATGCGATTCATCGTAGCCCCAAGTCACCGAGACGATTTATACGATTTATTTTGTTGAGATTGATAGCAAGGGTGTTACAATGGGTACCAATTGGTGTGAATCGCTAATTGTTCTTTGTACAATGTAAAATCGTTGTACTGGTAGTGTATATATACATATCAAACTCTCTCTTCTTCATTCAGTGTCAATGAGCCCTGATTTCTTTCCCTGAAGTAGCTGTTCTTACACCAATGAAACAAAGGATTGAACAAACTTACTGCTGCTTTGCTCACCCAGCATCTTCAGAGAAACGCTTGCAGTGGCAAGCTGGCCAGGATGTCAACCTGCCTTAGTTAAAAAAAAAGTGCTGAAAGACATACTGCCGCAAATATGTTCTTCCTCCAGGCTTTGTAGCCATCTCTCTCTGCCTCTGGCCACTGACTGAGCCAAAAGTCATAGACCAGGCAAAAGAACTGCTCCAGATCTACTTCTTCCTCAGCATGTTCATAGTGGGGAATCAGATCTCGAAGGAGCTGGTTTTGGTCTGGTTCACTCCACCAGTGAGGTCCAAGGATGATGTCTTTCAGGTAAGGACGTTCCATTTCAAACAACATGAGGTGATGAGTGTTGGACTTCAACTTGTCCAATCAATCCTTACTAATTAGCACAACTCTCGTGTGCTCATGCGGAAAGATGGCCCGCCTCCCTTCTACTGTACTTGCAATAAAAAGGCGTGAACAATGGCTTTTGTCACCTCTGTGCCTCAGGTACTACCCTTGCTTTTGCATCTCAGCCCTCCGCTCGTGCTCCTTCCTCCACCAGGAGCACAACTAATCTGGACGGACGGCACCTGTCCCTGGTGTCCCTGGCAATACCAGCAAAATGGGGGCACAACGATTGCGATGCACCTTTGCCATCGTCCTGCAGTGTCAAAGCCCAATCGGCAGTCTCCCCAACCACGTCCCCGACCCCCCCACCTCGACTCACCTGTAGTAACCAAGTACTTGAGAAGTATTAGAACTATATCCACATTCTATCTACTACAATTGATGATGAACATCACCAGGAAGGAAACCTACGATGCTGCCCAACCCTGTGGCGACAAAATCAACTCTTGTGGTAGACGCGAGCGACAGTTTCTTTGAAATTGACGCAGTAAAGGGCTTCTCCTGGATATGTGAGATCATGGAGATCATGGATGTGTATTTCCTTTCTAAACATACCATAACAAAGAATACGGCATGACGCACGACCCATTCAAAAACGCCAGAACTCATGCTTTCTCTGTACAAAGGGCTGCGGAAAACAGTTTGAACAAGGCAGAAGTTAACACGGGCATCAATCGAGTAAACGTTATTAGATGGTGCTGGGATAATAACTGGAACCCTACGGCAAGGATGCGGTGGCAGAAGTCTGAGAGGATGCGTAGAAGATGGTCCCCACGTGTGCGCGTTTGTCACACAACGCTGGCAGGGGAGTCGGGTGGTGGCATGAAAGCATGTCATTGTGCGAGAAGAGACGTCTGTAAATCATTTCTTTTGTATAGCATTAACAAGCCTGCAGGGAAAGCATAGATTTGAATCCGAGTCCATGCAAATATGTGTTGATGTACCAGTCTAATCCTTCTTCTAACCCCTCCCCTTTTGTTGCACAACTACCCCTCACGCTCCATGGTCTTGTCTTCTCACCGCCAGCGAGACCTAATTGTTTGCTAATCTCCTCGGGCTTTAGGGCTCCTTGGGTATCTTGTTTATTGCAGAACACGAGTAATGGGACACCCTTCAACTCTTCTTCTGAAAGCATTGTTAATAATTTGGTACGTGACATTGACAAGCTGAAAGGCTGTCGATAATCAGCCTCACTATGACCTCAACAGACAAGACAAAATCCACTTCGTTTGCTCGTAAGTAAGATCTAAGTAGTAATCTAGGAATATAATAACTCACCTTCGTTTGCTCGTAAGTAAGATAAGCAAACGAAGGTGAAAACAAAAACTTCTTGAGGCGGCGCTCACGTGAGTGTGCCGCAATGTGCCGCTACTGTGACGTAAATGTGCCTCCCACCTATCCAGAGCTGCACAGTCCTTCAATTCGGAATACGGCAACCACTCGTCATGTTCTGGTGGGAAACCCACCCATCGTACCAAATACTGTCGACCCCGTCCTCGTCTACGTTCATCAATTATTTCATCGATGACATGGTGATCAGTGGCCCCGTCCTCCGTAACAACCGGTCCAGGTCGCGTGTATTCCCGGTCAGGGAACAGGGAGGGATCGTTGGGAACGTGGCGCTTGAGGAGGCTCGCGTGGAACCCGGGGAAGGTGCGTCTCTTGTCATTGGGGAGTCGCAGGGTATACTCAGACTTCTCTGGGAAGGCCGCGACTATCTCGTACGGCCCGTCGTGCCGAGGCATGAACTTCGCCACACGTTTGTGACCTTTCCGCATGTAGTCTCGACGGCGATTCTTCGTGGCCAGCATGATGAAATCGCCGACCTCATAAATCTCCTCCTCCGCTCGCCCAGTGTTCGCGTGGTAAGCCTGTCGGACTTTGGCTGCGAGGAGATTATCTTGTGCTTCTTTTACATCTGTCTGTAGTTGCTCAATAATACTATGTGCCGTTCTCTTGTCCTTCGACGCACGCGTCGGTAAGGGTGCAAGAGGGGG
>JAGGAR010008202.1:0-14568 GCA_017657315.1 Termitomyces sp. K1Ag
TGTTAAAGTGGTCAACGTTGTTAGGTGTCACTTGCTAAACCTCTATCGTATACTCGAGGAACTACTATTCCTTGTTTCTTGACCCTTCAAGGCACTGACGAAGACATCCTTCATCTATTCGCCGCTCCTTCCGCTCCCGTCCTGAAACTTCAACGCCGCGTCAGGTTCTTCAGCAGAACCTCTTCTCCGACAGAAGGCCTTCATGGACCCTGGACCGAAACTGTTGAAGATATTGGATCTGCGATCTGGTGGTCATCAGCAGGCACGGGCGACCAACCAGGTGTTCGTCACTTGGAAGGCGAAATCAAACTTGGTAAAGACCTTCGACCAACAACTTCAATAGGTCACTTTTCGATAACTGTGAGCCATCCACTTACTGCCTCTTTGTTTTCTTCCTAATATGAGAGTTTAGTATCATGTCGTGCTACGTCCGTTTAACGTGCCACATAGCTCCTCGAAAGACTGCTCTCTCCTTTCTGAGCCAGTTGAAATTACTACCATGCATGCGCGTGGGCCACGAGCGCAAGCATACTCTCCTCCTGCATATACTTTACCTTCACGACCTGACGATCACTACCATGCTGCCAGCTTCGGCGGAGCCGGGTTGGTAGCCATTGGCCTCCATGCATGACCTTTCATTTCTGTGCTTAAGTGCTTTCTTAGCTATCGCATCACGCTTTGGTCGACATGCTAGTCATGATTGACACCCATCCTTTTTGTAGCGCTATCATCTTGACGTATCTCGCATGCCATTTATATTGATCACTCACCTTACATCTAGATAATTCTGATGCCCCCTTGCATCATCTCCCGATGACAACACGACTAACTGATTATCTTCATGCATAAGTATCTGCTTTGCAGCTGTCTTGGTCCGAGTAACAAAAACGATAAAGGTATGCTTGACGTATACGTGCACAAACGTTGACTTGCTTTGAGAACATATATACCACACATATATCCAAACTCTCACAGCTTCATCCATCTTCCAAGGACCGAGACTCACCTCCCAGCGACTGAGCGTCCACCGGACGATACCCACGGCGTAAGCTTCAAGCATGCTTATCATTGACAGGAGGTAAAAAGGCTGCACCCAGACGAAATCGCCTTTTCCAATCCTTCTGTGGAGGCTAACTAGTAGCAGATATGTTGAGATTTGCCTAAAAGAAGCAGAGAGTGTGAAAGGTATAGGCTGTCGAGATAGGGCGTCACTTTCTTAGGAC
This sequence comes from Termitomyces sp. K1Ag, assembly GCA_017657315.1. Lineage (NCBI taxonomy): Eukaryota > Fungi > Basidiomycota > Agaricomycetes > Agaricales > Lyophyllaceae > Termitomyces > Termitomyces sp. K1Ag. The sequence continues at coordinate 1,224 of JAGGAR010008202.1, forward strand.
TTGAGGTCTATACGGGTGCGGGTAGAACAGTAGAAGATAAGATTCTTAGAAATCATCGAGTCTCTCTGGACGCCATCAAAGACATCTAGAAAACTCCACGTACTCGACAGTTGATACTCATGGCATTTGGAATCATACTCCCTTGCGAAGTTCACGTCGGCGAAATACAGACTTCGGTCTAAATTCATCGAGAAAGCAAGCAGTATATACATTGACTACCGGCTGGTCGTAACAGTCAGACGCGGAGCATTGAGATAAGAAAACGTATGTACTTTTGTAATACATATGCATGTATGTATGTAGAACCATGGATGCACAAATGATAATGCTTGATTGCAAGGTTAACACCGAATTACGCATATATTTCACAGAGCTATAGCTTGCTCTGTCGACGGTAACGAGTCTAGGTCCCCAGTCCACTATCACATCTGAGGTGGATAGCTTATGAGCGCTTGCGACTTCAAGCTGGGCCAGAGTCAAAAGGATGGAAACTTCTACCACTTGGGGTATGAAAAGGTACACTTCTTTGAGTCCAGAAGGTGGAAGTGGAATGTAGGAATGCACGGTGTGTCCTCTTCATCCTCATTTACGTCGTGATAACCTCAAGGCCCAAATCAGCTAGCGATAGTCAAGTCAGTCAGGTTCGTCTTGTCTCGAGTTGGGGTTACGTATGGATTACTCACCTGTAACTTGCGATGCAAGCTCTGTTGTGCGCCTGGCCCTATCCTTACCACTCCACCTCACGCCGAAGAGTGACAACGGACCCTAAGTCTGTATCGGATGCGATAGGATTGTACTTTACCAGAACTCTGGGCAGCCGCGGGTCGATCTGCTAGCCTTTTCGTCTCTGGTGTTGGCCAGGTCGTCTTCTGGGCACCTGTAGAACAGCATAAGAACAAGCGCGAATTAGAAGACCTTATAGTATCAAGAATTATTCGAAGCCGAGTTTTGTCTTTCCGTCGTGGTCCACATTTAGATTCAGCCTCAGTGTTATGAAATTCTTCATCAGCAGTATAGTCAGTGTATAATATTAGCCTTGAAGTCTTCGGCGGGTTTCGTGCATCTGATCCCGAGAACAAGGCTCTGTTATTCACGCAACAGGCCGTCAAATCTCCTTGCTGGATACAAAAGAGGTAGATTACAACAGGACTGTAGGATTTCTTGATGGATATTAGGGATTCTGGCATCACTGATTTGGCCAAGCATGAGGCTCACCTACGTTTCTGTTACTACGTGTTCACATCATCCATGATCATGAAAAGCAAAGTCTCAAACGTATCATCGCCCTTCACTGAGTCATTTGCCATAGCACCTTTTCCGCCAAGAAGATCTGAGTCATCTGGAGGAATAGTCCATGAGAACGATTCGGGTCGCCGGTGTCCAACGAAGATAAAGACTGGATCGTCCGAGGATGCCCCAAAGCGTTGCCATTGACTGTCTGCGGAAGACATGTCCTTCACGAGGACAGGTTCAAAACTGAACCACAAGCCAAATGCAGACCAGAAAGGTGTTTCCTTTGAAAGACTGCGGAGCTTGTAAGAGATAACAACGTTCACGGCTGCATTTGTTGATGGAGAAAACGGGGGTGACGTGACTTGAAGGAGAGTACGCAACAAGGGAGCAAGAAGCTCTGGAAAGTATATCTGATTTTTACATAGACAGGAGAAGGAGCCGTACATGAGGAACTTACGAGATCGCTACAGACAACATGAGTTAGTGGGATCGAGCCTTCTGGAGAAATTAGCAGTTCGGACGCAATGGTTGCGCCATGGACCTCGTTTCCCCAAGCAAGAGGTCGGACATATATAGAAGAAGTGGTCGACGTCGTTGATGCTCTGATATTTGACTCAAGTAGAGGGCAGACCTTGGAGATATTTTGGAATTGGTTGTAAAAGTCTAATGAGATGGGTCAACGCACATCCGGTAAATCAGTCGCAATCAGCATGTCCTGTTCATTCAAAATTTCTGCAATGCGTGAGCTTGTCATTCCGGCTCCCGAGCCAAGTTCAAGGATGACCAAGTTCCGACAAGGTAAAGTAGAAGGTCCGATAAATGGCGGTTCAAATTTCACATTCGAATGTGGATCGACATATCTACTGAGAAAATACGCAGCCTCCCTATGTAGAAAATTGTAAAGGATAACTATCAAGCAAGTAAAAAGTCAAATCACCAGATTCGACCAGCGATACCATATTTTTCGATAGCCTCGCGTTGTGCGGCGTCCCCAAACACAGAATGGATGCCGCTGAACGAGTTCAGTTCACGATCTGGATACTCCGACGGAGAAATATTCAGATTTTCTGGAAAGTTCACGTTCGTTGAGGACATCGTCAGAGGTGAATTGGAAGGATCGTCGGGTCGGATCCGTTTCCGTCGCTAAAGATACTTACAACGACAATCACATGATTTGACCCCGGTCCGGCCCTAGGTAATGCCGTCTCCGAGGCCCCTGAAGTTACCGGTGTGCCCAAGGTCGATCTCTGTATTTATTTCTCAATACCCCACCTTCTCCTCCAGCTATCGCCTGACCATCGCCAATGGCAGTCCAATCCAAGCCCGTGCAGAAGCTGACACCATTTGGAGCTGCCTTGGCTGGGGCTTTAGGAGGATGTTTTAGTACAGCGTAAGCAAATGTGTTCTCTATCGTTGGGCCGTTACTTATGACAACGCACAGTGTTGTATACCCTCTAGACGTGTACGCTTTCCATAACAAACCATAATTATCATCTAATCACGTTCACAGTGCGAAGACGCGGATACAAGCGTCACGAAAGGGAAAGGGAAAGGATAACCTCTCGATGCTGGCCGTCTTGCTACGAATATACAAATCAGAAGGCCTACTCGGGCTCTATAGAGGGTTCGGTGCAACCATGCTTAATACCTTTTCAATGCGTTCGTATTTTTCTTTTATCTTCTATTCAGGCAGGCAGCTCAGCTTTTGACAATCAGAATATGCGTATTTCTTCTTCTATTCCTTCGTCCGCAACCATTACATCGCCCGACTGACTCGCAAACTTCCTGCCGGGTCCAAACTTCCGCCATTATCTACCGTTGCAGAACTGTTGCTTGGTGCAATTGCTGGAGCTCTCGCCCAAATCTTCACGATCCCAGTGGCCGTGATCGCAACCCGGCAACAGGTCGGTAGAGCGGACGGCAGTACTCGAAACGACGACTCGTTCTTTGCCGTTGCTCGCGAAATCATTGCCGAGGAGGGTATCACTGGACTTTGGCTAGGAATCAAGCCAGGTCTGGTGCTCACCGTGAATCCTGCCATTACATATGGCGTTTTCGAGCGGGTCAAGAGCTTGGTTCTCCTCGCCCATGCAAAGGCAGGGTCAGGGACTAAGCTGTCGCCATTGCTTTCGTTCGCTATTGGAGCAATTAGCAAAACATTGGCCACAGTTGTGCGTACAGTACAAGTTTTTGCTCTCTGCCAGCTAACTTAATATCGTATCAAGGTTACTTATCCATACATTATGGCCAAAGTACGGATCCAGGCACGCAGCGCGGATGCCGAGGATGGTCTAGATGTTAAGCCTCTTGAACCCCATCATACACATACGAAACATGTTGGGGCGATACGGATTCTTTCACGTGTATTGAAGAAGGAAGGTTTCGCGGGCTGGTACCAGGTCAGTCAATATGACTTGCTTGAAGTGTTCATTCATACTGAGTCATCATCATCTCCAGGGAATGCAAGCACAGATCACGAAGGCAGTTCTCTCGCAAGCCTTGCTCTTCATGTCGAAAGAACAGTTCGAGCATTGGGCACTTGAAATCATGACCATGGCTGCACGTATCTCAACGCATTGATTAGAGGGGAGGTTTACTACAGTATCTATGATTTTTGTAATTCTATATCCAGAATCATGGACAGGTACTATGAAATCAATTTAGAGATTACGACTTTGAACCCTCAGGCCTCAGGCCTCAAGCCTCAGGGTCGAAGTGACAAACTTGTGGCGATTATCTCAATTTAGTAACAATAGATATGTACATTCAAAACTCGTCAGGTTGAAATTTGCCTCATGCTAGGCGCTGTGAGGCCAAGTGGAACAAGTACTGTACACTAGTCCTAACGTTGTGTTCGTTGAAGCGCTTTCAAGGTTTCGAATTCGTGTTTCCGTCGGCCAGGAAGTATTAAGCAAACTTAACTGAGGAAAGGACGACAGAACGTGAGCGCATAAATACTCATAAGTTATTCTACTCTACATGCTGGTAGTACACGAAATGTTGAAGAGTGTACAAGATTTTACGGTGAGTATTCCAACAACCACTAGGCGGTCACGCTTTTCTCAGCGTGATGCGCCTCTATCGCCTCTAGGAAAAGCGCCCCGCGTGCGCGATGTTCTTCGGGGCAGGACCTGATATACATCTGCTTAAAGTTATTGTACAATGAGTTAGTGGGCACTGGACGCGGATAGTACGGATCGTTGGAATAGAAGGCATCAACGAGCTCTGACACGTCGCCATTGTCCTTATCAAATGCACGCATCTGAGGCCGAGGTTTAGCGGCAGTACTTACTTACAGCTAAAGCAATACGCGATAACGTACCTGATTGAAGTCGATGACGTAGAGACGCACTTCTGATGTATTGGTAGTCCCTGCCAATACGAACTCGACGTCACGAGCGTCGTACCCAGCGATCCAATGAATTCGAGACAACATCTGGCCCATACCTTCTGCCACAACTTCTTTTGGATCGAGTTGGTTCTGACACTTGTCACACAGCAAATCATAGCGAGCGACGTCGAGGGGGAAGTTGGTCGGGTTGATGAATGCTGATGGGCGGGCCAACGGGCGCGATTCCTTTCCAAAGTAAAGGCGGCACATTAGGGGTGCTCGCACACCCGATTCGACGGCTTTTTCGGAGTAGAAGCTGGAACAAATAACATCTCCAATTTGCTGCGGGAGAGGAGCAACACGGTCCATGGCATAACACGGTCGCGGCGGCAAGTTGGCGAAAAATCGGGCATGGTAAAGTTGACGGGTCTCGCGTCGCCTTCTTGGGTCGGGGTAAGGAAAGAAGAGGATATTCTCAGTGTGAGGATCGTAGAATGCAAAGGCACGAGGAATGGCAAAAATCGACTCAGAGATACAGTGAGTGTACACGGAATGAAGGGCGTTGTATTCCGCTCGAATCTCGGCGATGTGGTCCTTTGAGTCTACATGTACGACTTTGAAGGCTACAGGACGACCGGGAGACGAGTATATGGTTGCAAAGCTTCCAGCACCGATACGGCTGGGGACAGTGAGCTCCAGAGAGCCTTGCTCGACGTTGGCCATGGTCATGGTCAGTGACTCAGATCATCTCAGACGCGGCGCGACTCGGATAAATGATCGCACGTGACCTTGGATTCGACAACTCGCCAGACCGCGTCAACATCGTTCAATGTCCAATCCACCAACAACACCGCGAGCAAAAACATCATTTGCTCCAACAACTCCCGCCACTACCCGTGTTTCAGCTTCACAAGTCATACAATCGTCTCCACACTACGCGACGACAAGGAGACATTCACTCTATGGTGTCGAAGATCGAGTTGTCATAGATCCAGGATCTAGAATATGGAAAGTTGGTTTCAGTGGAGAAGGTCGCCCCCGAGACGTGTTTCTTGCAAATAAGACGACGGGTGCATCCCTATGGAATCTTCAAAGAGCCACCGATCTGGCAGAGCGTGCCGAGGAAGAGAAATTACTGGAAGTCAGTCTACAGGCATGCCTCAGATCAGTATTTCACGAGTGAGCCAAGTTTAGTCCTATGAAATGCAGGATTGAGTGACTCCTACCCAAGTTCGCTTCTCACAGACCCCAAAGCACGCAAAGTCATCCTGGTAGAACACCCTTTATTACCACTCTATATCAAAGATATAATTGCGCGAATATTGTTTGAGAATAATGTCAGTCCTTGTGATTGACGAGTTCTCCAGCTGATTGATCATTTGAATACTCGCAGGTGCCTTCTGTTTCCTTCGCGTCAAGTCACATCCTGTCTTTATTTGCTGTAGGACGAATTACAGGACTTGTCCTGGACTGTGGTCACCTAGAGTCCGCCGCATTACCTGTGCGTTGCAAATAGTGTGTACAATGCTCCCACTCTGACAAGGTCCAGATATTTGCGGCGCGGCCATTGTATCCCCAGCTACGAACCTCACCATTGGCTGGCGCTCGCTTTACTTCTCATATACGAGCTCTCCTCCTTCTTTTCGGCACGTATCTTCCACCGCCATCATCACTGAGTGCAGCTATGAACGTCCCCGCCGCCAATCGTGCAACCCGTGTTCCCCAAGAAGTTCTTTCTGACTTCGTCATTGAAGAAATCAAGACACGGTGCTGTTTCGTTGGCGATGTACTTGGATCAACAACAGACACCCAAGAAGCGACACCTGCAGAAGACGAAGGATCAGAAATCGAGGTCCCTTCAAGCGACACTACTCATTCTGAATCCGACTTTTCTCACAACACAGGTGGGGAGTCGATGTCCGAATTCTCTGTGGTATCATCGGTGGCTCGTGTTCCTTCTTCGGATGCTCCCCGTGGAGAAGGTCATCTTCAGGCTCTTGCAACAATGTATACCCGCCATTCTACGGCAACTGACCTTCACATGCAAGTGGTGCCCCCTCCTTCACAACAGACGGGAACTGGCAGAGGCACCTTGATAATACCAGGTTGGATTAGGGAGCGTGCAGCCGAGGTTCTTTTCGAAGGCGGTGATGTTGACGAAGCTAGCGTCGCGGAAGTGGTTCTGGATTCATTGCTGAAGGTAAAAAATCAAAAACCTTCCTTTGCAAACCTATACCTAATCACTTTCCAGGTCCCCGTCGATCTCCGAAAAGCACTGGCCTCCTCTATCTTGGTTTGTGGCGGCACGGCCATGCTGCCCGGTTTTATTCCTCGTCTCCATGCAGAAATCATTCGCTCTCTTTCTCCGCCATCCGCTTCTTCTCGACAGCCAAAAAGATCCAATAGGCCTTCCCCACCGCAATATGACCGATACGCCTCTCTACGACCGTTGATACCCTACTTTGCAATTCTAAACAACCCTTCTCCCCCAACGCCGATGTCAGACAGAGCCAATGCCCACGCAGGAAAGGCTCCAGCCTTCTCTCCGGCAACATTAGCCTGGGTAGGAGGCTCATTGGCGGGGTAAGCGTGGTCACTTGATTTAGAATATTGCCGATCCACTAATAGCTTTGTACCTAGGTCCTTGAAAACAGGCGGCGCAGAAGTGTCGCGTGAGAGATGGGACGAGGTAAATACTAAACACGATCCTGATCAGAGCATGGATGTTTCGGCGGATTTTGAAGATCGAAGCGCGAGCAATATCTTGCCCGATTGGACACGATCTCCCTTGCCTGATGGCGCGCCTGCTGCTAACGTTTCTCGGACAATAGCTGAAGTTGGGGCTTAAATCTAACAGTTCTATTCCGCTTAAAAATACTTCGTGTATGTATGTACAACTGAGTAGTATTCAGTATTCAATAATGATAATTGAGAAGGAGGGCAACAAAGGTGATCATGGGATTAGTAGTAATAGACGAGGAGGCTAATGCGATAAGGGCATCCAAGTTCATGAACAAATGCAAAGAATGTGGTGATAGATGATAAGAGATGTCCAGATCAAAGAGCGTCGTCAGTGATGAGTAATGTGAGTTTGTATCCTTCAATAGATGCTGCGACATTCTCCCAGTCGGCAGCCGATGTAACAGGGTAAGGAACGTGATCATCAGTGTTCAAGGACGATGGTCGAGAAGAATTGTCAGCGTTGGAAGTTGGCTGGTCTTTGATAACAGGCTGGAGGAATGTGATCTTGAACGAGTCTGAGAGGGCGACGCCCTCCTGGCCAACAAATTTGTTGAACAGCCGCTGGCGTAAATCCTTGTAAGAGATCTCGTCATGAACGCGAAGGAGGACAAGGGAATCGTTGAATTTCGCTTTGATGTCAAATTGGTCAGGGATGGGCGCTAGGGATTTCGATAAAAAGGTCGTAGGCTTGGTGGCCGACTCTGGAACGCGAAGGCAGTTGGAAGGCGTCAGTTGCTCTTCGTACGAGAATTCCGAGATACTTGGAGTAACTGGGCATTGTTCCACGGGGTCCCCAAGTACTTCGGGGAATTCAATATGTGGAATGTCAGAGCAGGGCATAGGGAAGCAGTCTGTAGATCGGTATCTCAGACACTGAATGAATTACAACGAAGGATGCACTTACCAGCCGTCAAGAACATATCAAGAATGTCATCCGACTCATCCGAGTCCGAGAATTCGTGGTCGAAGTCAAAGTCAGAGATAGACATCGTGCCAGACACGATACGGGACTTGTGCTTGAACTTGGGGTGCGAGGGCGAGAATTCCCTCTCCCGAGGAAGTACCCCATCAACCGTAGCGTCAGTCATGAAGGTCGCCATACTGCTCGTCGATTCGCGGCGAGAGTGGCCCTGTGTCGGCGCCGGCGATGCTAACGTTAGGTGATTGAGGCCTTCGAGAATATTGATGCACGACTGGCGCGTCGGCGAGGGTTCCCTCTCCCAAGGGAGGACATCAGAAGCCGTAGCGTCAGTCATGAAAGTAGCCATGCTACTCGTCGATTCGCGGTGAGAGCGGACAGAGTTGTCGTCAATAGAAAAGACTTCATCGTCAACTGAAGACGGCACGTCAGGCAGCGAGAGAAAAATTCTTCCTCGTCTATCCGGATCGCCGGAGGATCTCTTTCTTCGCTTCTCACTAATCGGAGGTGGATGGATAGGAGTGTTGGTCTTTAAGCATACTTCTTGATTCTCCGGGAGGACGGCAAGACTTGGTGTTAGGCGCTCGCAGATATAATGCGCGTTGCGCTGGGGGTCATGATCGAAATTGATGGTCGGTACATTGTCTACGACGGTAGGAATGGGAGCGTTGACTTGTACAGGGCTGTCCAGACTACTGTCGGAAAGCGTAGAAGGCGACGAGTTCGATGAACTAGTCGAGTAGCCACGCCCGCGTCCTTGCGATAGTAGAGAGCCTTCACTGGAGCTGGTACTTTCTCTACGATATCTCAGTGGCTCCAGCGAATTTCGTGGAGATTGCCGGTAGGTAGAAGAGGGCCGTGAGGTAATAGTAGACTGGGGATAGTCCTCTTGAAGACTTTGGTTACTCAGATTCGAAGACGAGAAATACATAGAGAAGATGCTGCTCGTCACGGAGGTGCGAGAGGTTGAGTTCTTGGCACGTTGTTTCCGTTGTTTCTCGGATATCTCGTGGTCGCGACGCCAGCAGCCAAAGAAATCCCTGACTACGTGATCATTCCTCATCTCGTCAATCAATGCAGGAACGTCTTCCTTCCAAAGAGCTTCAACAAAAGCTTTGAGCTCTGTGGCTCGTTGGTCAATCGTAGCCTGACTGGCTCGGAAGATGGTGCCCTTCCTAGTGAGGGTGGGGATGTATTCATGGATGTCGGTAGCAACGGACTTTGGATCAGGACCAGGTGGAAGCGATTCCCAAGAGGAAGCTGCATCTTGCTTATAGAAGCCGTTGCGTCTAACTCCTTTTCCCCGTTCGAGTCTTATACGTTTAGAACGTGCCAAACGGCGATACTCTGTTTCAATATTTGCTTGGAAGAGGAGACAATCCTCCCATTTTCTCCAGATGACATACTCAGAGGATGAAGAAGTGGCTGTGAATGCAGCTGAGGATCGGTCGCCCCAAACGAGTGGACTGATTCGCATTCCAAAATTGTAGCTGCTGCCTATGAAGGAAGGAGGTCAGTGTTCGACCGACATATCATGTATTCAGTTCTCACCAAATTTTGTGGGAGACAGCATTTCGATAGAAAATTGGGGTGGCGCAGCGCGATAGACAGCTCGTTTGTAGCTCTATGGATCAAATGTGAGAGAGAAATGCACGAACTGAAGGGGTCGCCTAACCTCTGTTCCTACAGGACCATCAGAATTGCCCTCGATCTGCGAAGGTCAGCAGGAACCGATGTAGTATTGCTGCAGCTTACCCATCGGAGAGAAGCACTCATGGCTCAAGCAGGAGACGATGTCCTCCAAAACAGCTGGTACCCTGGAAGAAAGTGCTGAACGCGCAGCGGATGATGGTGAAAAACAGGAGGGAGAGACTTGCGAATGATTGAGGGACATTTTGTGGAATGCTCTTATTGTCTTGACCTAGAAGGTTGGACGTTATTGTCTTCCAGAGTCCAAATTTCTCCGATCCGACCATCAAACGGCATGACCCTGATCACTGATCCATGCAGATTCTTATTGTTCCACACACCATCTGGCCCGAGCTCCCCAGTCTTCCCCAGCTGAACACGCCTCTCTCAATTCCACCATGTGCAATGCTTCCAAGTTCGGAAAGGCTGTTCCGAATAACTGTATGGGTATGATCATGCCATGAGAATACATAATAGTAAAAAATCGGTCAGTAAAAGTCAATTGCACTGTGAAGCCTGCGTTTACAAGTATCACAGCGATGTGTTCAGCCTCAACTTCAGCTATAACTTCACAAGCATTGAAGCAATACAACCTGAAGCGCTGAAGTTGGAATGGCTATCACAGCATATCCATATCATCGATATATCATCATGCATGTGCATGATCAACCACGCCTGGGTATTCCTGAGCCTCTTATCTTCAGCTTACAACCATTGCCTGTGGAGTCCCGACACGCTTTCTGGACATCATCAACTTAAGGGCAGTTCATCGCGCGCTGTCACTGATCAAGGAATTCTCAAACTTGGGGTTCCCTACCATCTTACGACTGATTCTGGCCGGCACACATATAAGGCTATTCGGCTGCCCGGTGAATCTGATAGACAAGCCTCCCATGTGGACCCATTCAAGTTGAAAATAGGAGTGTAGGAGTGTGAGCGTTGCTGGCTAAAGATATCGTCTTCGGTCATATCGCCCTCGTGCTCTTTCCCCGCCTATCTGTAAATTGCGAAGTCCATTTTTATCGGTATATATACGTGGTGGCATGGTATTCTTTGTGCCCATCAAATTCTCTTCCGTCAATGGCTATTAAGGATCATACCCTTCACACTGAAAAGAGTGTGCCAGCTCTAGACGAGAAAACTATCGCCAGCAAGCATAATGACGTGGAATCTGTCGAATTCAAAGATGCTGAATCAGAAGAGTTCAAGGTCCTTGAAAATGAGCGCGACATCGCCACTCGTGTGATCAGCGTCGCAGACGATCCATCGCTCAATCCATGGACGATTCGGGCATTCGTCATTGGCATCGGCTTGTCTGCTTTCGGTGGTGTTCTAGGTAGGCGTGTGGGAAGTCTCCTGCCCAATGTCGTCTGACCTGTAACTCTTCAGCTGAGATATACTACTTCAAGCCTGTAGGTAACGCATATAAAGACTAGTCGTCTCACTCATATTATGTTCAGCAAACGGTCGCGGTCTCCACTATGTTCCTCGCCGTCATATCATATGCTTTGGGAATGGCGTTTTCCACAATAATCCCCAGACATGGCATTTTTCGTTATCTCAACCCGGTAAGGTCTATCCGCCTGAACCCAACTTGAACCTGAATCTGGAACCTCATTATCTCCGTGGCGCAGCACCCGTTCAACAAGAAAGAAAATGCCTTCATCGTGATCATGTCGAGTGCGGCAGCGACGTCCGCTCTTGGGACAGAAGTGCTGGCCGTACAACGGCTATTCTATAACATCACGCCCAACCCTGGAGCTAGTATTTTGTCAGTTCATGTCCGCTTTAATCTTGATATCCAAACTTATACTTTGTTAGCCTGCTGTTTTCGAGTCAATTATTAGGTAGTGTCTTTCGGTGCCCGTGACTGTAAAGCTTGGTGAATTCAAAATTCATAGGATACGGCATTGGTGGCCTATTAAGATGTAGGTTGCCTGATCATCTAACTTCTCATAACGCTGACTCCTTCACAGCCGTTCTACTCTATCCCTCTAAGATGTTATACCCCGGTATCCTTCCTTTGGTGTCAATGCTCGATGCGTTCTTCAAGGATGCTGCCGGTGTAAAGAAGAAGCTGCGGGTCTTCTGGATTGTATTTGGGGTGTACGTCTTTACGCAGTTTAGTCTACATCAACCTGACACCGACTTTCAGGATATTCATCTGGGAACTTTTCCCAGAGTGGATGTTCCCGCTCCTGACAGGATTCTCTGTATTCTGCCTGGCAAACCAGCGCTCCCAAGACTTCACACGCGTTTTTGGAGGTTCCAATGGGAACGAGGGTCTTGGTTTGCTGTCCATTTGCTTTGATTGGCAATATATTGCCGGAAGCACGTCAAATTCATTCATTGATAAGTACAGGCAATGACATATTTCTTAACAGGTTACAACCCTATGGCTATCCCTTTGAGAGCTCAATTTTCCAACTTCATTGGCTACATTCTGTGCATGTGAGGGGCCTCAAAGCTACTCCTAATCCTACATTTCCAAACGCTTGAATTATGACAGGGTCGTTTTTGTGGGTGTGTTCTACAAAAACATCTGGCAAGCCAGAAGCCTTCCATTCGTATGTGTGCCACTCTTCCTCTGTGCCGTGCCTTGACTGCATAGAAATTTCTCGCAGCTCTCTCAAGAACTTTTCTATGCGAACGGTACTGTTTACGACCAGCTTCGTATCCTTAACGATAAGTTTGAAGTGGATCCCGAATTACTTCGGAGAGAGGGTCTAGTGCGATAAATCTATTTGACAGCTCATACGCTATATAACCAAATTCCTTGTAGCCATTTTACGCAGGTACCTGGATTGTTCAACTTCTGACAACGAATCTGGGTTTGGCTGCGACGTTCACGCATCTCCTTCTTTGGAATCGCCATGATCTACGTAACGCATGGGCCTGGATGGCGCCATCTGAGCTCAAACGCATGTGGAACAATTTTGACATCCGGTTCTGGAGGGACGAAGGCAAAAGAGACCAAGCGGACTTTGATGAAGACATTGACCCTCACTACCGTGAGATGCTCAAGGTTTGCTTGACTCGCGTAATTTATTCTCTGCTCACGCTCTATAGTATCCTGACTCGCCCAATTCGTGGTATCTGGTGTGCCTTATCGTGTCGATTGTCATGGCGCTCGTTATCATCTACAAAACAGATTCCACGCTTCCCTGGTAAATCCTTCACCCCTTTGCTCCTTCCTTTTCCTGGGTGCTGAGGGAATCTCAGGTGGGGTTTTGTGATTGCGGTGCTTTTGGCCACCTTGTCTATACTGTTTTTCGGAACGTTGTATGCCATTACTGGCTTACAGTTCATCATCCAGCCGTTCGTGCAGGTATGACTTTGCTGGATGGTGCGGTAAGAGAACGCCTGATCTCTATTCTACAGATGATCGGAGGCTTCATTCATCCAGGCAAACCCATGGCCAATATGTATTT